>JAFEMH010005641.1:0-155105 GCA_022495995.1 Adenophora triphylla var. japonica
AGCCAACATCCAAATCTTTCCAGACATATTTTTACCTTATTTTTTGGGTGAGTAAAACTCCTCTTTTAAATTTTTCTTTCAGGAGGCTAGTTCATCAGTTTCTGGGAATCCAGATCTTCATATCTTTCAGAGGGCTCTTTTGTAGGGAAGGTTTTTGAATTCCCTCAAATCTTCTCCAAAATGGAAATTTCTTTCACACAAAAGTTTATTCAAGGAGTCTAGAGAAACTTTCATTCTCTGAGTTCATCCAGATTATGAAGTTTTTAGGACCCTTGAATCCATTTCAAAATCAGGTGTCTGCTGCCATTTCCTTCTGGCAGAAGTGACTTCCTCAACTTCAAAAGGTTTTTTGAGTACCAAAATCTCATAAAACCAAAAATTCTCCAAAATCATGGGATTCAGTTTAAAGTCTTAAAAAGACATCCCAATTTTTTACTTTTTCCAGTTTCAACTTATTTTGGCCAAAACACACACACACACACACACACAAATGATTTTCAGCTTGGAAGACCTCGCTTTACGAGGCGTCGTCGGGTGCACACTCCAACGTCCTTCCCGACGCTGTAACATGACCTCCGGAACCTAAATCTCTGATCTCGGGCTTTTTTCAAAGTTTTGGCCCTTCAAAATTAAAAATGGCGTGGCGACTCCGTTTTTTTCCGTCCGTATATTTTATTTGGTTTTTCAAAAGAAACGC
This sequence comes from Adenophora triphylla var. japonica, assembly GCA_022495995.1. Classification (NCBI taxonomy): domain Eukaryota; kingdom Viridiplantae; phylum Streptophyta; class Magnoliopsida; order Asterales; family Campanulaceae; genus Adenophora; species Adenophora triphylla. The sequence goes on from JAFEMH010005641.1 coordinate 698, forward strand.
AAAAATCGAATTTTCTTTTCCCGCGAAAAAAGGCAACACATCGCTATCATAAGGGCTTAAATTGGCTGGGACTAAGCTTCTTTAATAAAAAAATGGTATTCGGTATATTGGTGGAAACCCATTAAATTTCCCTGCTTATCGCTTCCTAACACGTAGTCGTGGGATAAATTGTGGTCTAACAACTCCCACGTACCGGTATCACTCGTTTTCAAAAAAAAAAAAAGGCTTTTGAGGGTCAAGCTTCCGTCCCGGCTTCAAAATCATTTTTGTGTGTGTGTTGATTTTTGCACGCTTTTCATGTTGTTTTGGCCGCCTCGGAGAAAGTCAAAATTTTGACTGGCCGGAATAATGTCCCTAACCTGCCGGAATTTTCATGCTTAATGCTTATGTGCTCATAAAAAAATTCAAATTCAAAAAGATTTTCAAAAAAAGAAAAAGAAAATTTCCAAAAAAAAAATCATGCATCATATTTTCTTAAGACACATAAAAAATCTCTATTTTACTCGTAAAAAGAATATAGATCGCTTGCACACTTACGCGCACGCGACCGTACACCGCACACTACGTCCTTAACCCTGGGAAACCCTTGTCGCGGTCCGTTTGGTCTTATTACGCCTCTCGGATGAGCACAGACTACCCAAACATCCCATGGAGCCTCGTGTCGACCATTGCACCTTGTCCGGGTGACACACTTTGTCCGAGACCCGGTTGGTTTCTTAGTCCTGTCTCGTGTCATGCCCCCGTCCGTGTATAGACCTTCCTTTCAAGCTCTTTGTTTCGGCATACCGACTCAATATCTCTCGTCCCTAATCGGGCCAAGCATCAAATCGCCGAAGTTCTCGCGTTTTCCGCCGCAGACTTTGACCAAGATATTGACCTACGCCTTGACTTCGGGCTTCCGACCGGCACAAATTATACACTCGACTCCCAAAGCATTGAACACTCTGAGTCATCAAGGATTAACGGTTATTCCATGCCTAATTACGGCTTAACCGACGTACAAGTCAAGATCAATCGTGGACATTTATCACTCCAAATCATGCCGACTTTGTCAAGCCTCCTGGACATACAATCTTGACTTTTTTTCGACGCCGCCTTTGTCCGTAATTTACATCGAATGGGCCTCTGTTAAGACCTCGATTACCCGCCGCACTTTTAGGATCGTTTTTCTTTCTGGGCCGGTGGGACCCCGCTGCCCTATAGGACCCTCGCTCCTGTGGCCGTCCACCCTCGGGAGGTCGAAATACAGTGGAATACGAGGGGCTTATAGACGCGTAGTGACGGGGCCCACCGATCCAGAATCGTGAGTAGCTCTTAAGCGAAAAAGAAGAGCAATCTTTTCCAACCGATTAGGTTAATAAAACATGTTTTAAGTAAACGTGGAACAAATAATCGCATGTCGCATGAGCCTAAAGCCCAAACACCTACCCCCTCCTTCCATTCCCGCACATCCGAATCCTTCGCGCTCCTTTCCCTCCGCGCAGCCTCCGCACAAAGCTTGGTTTCTGTGCACCGGGTCACCGCTTTGACTCGCCTGGGAAGAGTCAAGCGCGTCATCGCCCTGCCGCCGTTTGTTCCAACTCCGGGTTTCGTAATGTCCGCATCGTGCCCGGTAATGATGGGGATAACGTTGCTCCGTCCTCCAAAATCCCTGCATGCACTACAAGCATTGGATCCAGCTTGGTAGAACAAATGAGACTTCGACATGAGGCTCAAATTGATGACCTACCGGGGGTAGTCGCAAGTCATGGTTTGACCATCGGGCCTCCTAATTCCGATGGCACCTTTACCGCAAAGACAGTAAGAAGGTTCTCCTCCTCTTCTTAATAGTCCCTGATACATCAAGATGCTACCCCAAGATTCCTATATTTCCACCGCCGGACTCCCGCCCGCCGACTTACGTGGCAACCGGCCCCCAAACAAGGCTAGCCGTGGACGAAAGAGTTCTGTGATACCGTCGCTGTCCCCTCTCAAAGTGATGATCCCACAAATATCACCCGAGTGATGAAAATCGTGGAACAGCTTAAAGAAATATGGTCGCCCATCAAATCCCCGGGAAGAACGCTGCAATGACAACAGCAGTTCGGGATTCAAGAGGCCACACGCCACTTTGGGACCTTAACAATATCCCAACCGACCTGGCTACCTTGAAGGACAAACATATGCCCGTTCCCGGACCTCAATATCTCTCATTATCCGGCGGAGTCCAATCACTGCTACCGTCACGAGCCCAGCCAGATCCCCTGACCAGCCCACTCAAAGTCATTCCAAGACCGTCAACCCGAGGTCCCAAATCCGCCACCACTCGTAGAACACATTTGGTGGGATATTTGTGATCTGTCCCGATTGCCTTGAAAGGGACTATCAGATTGGATACACGAGGACCGTCCTCCTAAGAAAAAGAAAATTTCCTCCCAAAGAAAATTGGAAGGAGAGATTCGAGGCCGGTGATAACAAGCGGGAACGCTCGGAGAGCCATCTCGGGGGATTTGATTATTATGTACTCTACTCCGCCGGCCTTTTCCCCAAAGCAAAAAGGGATAAAAGAGCGTAAAAGCCTTGCTAACGACGGAATTGAGACCTTCTGATACCCAGTACCGTTGCAATGTGTCCAACCCCTCGGGTCGCCCAAGGTTCGCCTTGTCCAGCCTCCCGAATATACACCGATGAAGAAAACCGACGCTACCTGGGCGCTCCCACTCAATCAACATGTTGACCGGAGATGGCAACCGCCACAAAAGGCATCAAGATAACCTGTGGCTTCTGGCAAAGACTCTCGCCGCAAGAAAAGGCACGAAGTGACCGGCTTGATGACTCTCCATCCCGAGACAAGGACCAAATCTATGATCCTCACCTATATGGGAGTATGATCACCTTCGCGATGAAGATTTGCCAAGAGATGTCTCCCCAACACAATGAAGCTTTGTACATCACTATCTCGGCTCAACACCATGTCACTCCCCGGGGGTATTAGTGGACAATGGATCATCGGTAAATGTCCTTCCCTCGCATGATGAGGGCCCTCCGCATAAAATGAAAGGCGCGTGATCCCATCTACCCTGACTGTCAAAGCCTACGACGGTTCGGTCTCGTCCCATTCTCGGGGACAAAGTGACTCGAACTCGGTACGAAACCCAAATGGTGCCCGCGGTTCCATGTAATGGATATCCTCCGAGTTCACAAACTCTACTAGTGGCGCCCTCGTTGCATCACATGAAAGCCATAGCCTCCACTCTCCACCAATGCGTCAAATTCATCAACCGGCAGGGAGACCTTGAAGTCATAAGGGGTGACAGCTTCCTCATAGGGAACGAAGCGGAAACAATAGCCAAGAACGCCCACGCCAAACACCGGGCTACATCCTTCAAGAGGCAAGTCTCGCCAAAGATCCTTTGGAATCCAAAGAATGCCAACTATGTCGACACACTCAAGCGAGCGGACTCCGAAGAAGTTCGATTCATCAAATTCAATTGCTATTTCCAACACTTGGAGGCGCATCGAAGGAAATGCCGAACACCGCCGTGATACAGCACACAAGTCCCCTGGTCCTCAATCACAGATTTGTCGCATTCTCGCAAACCCATTCCTCGCCTCGCCGGGGCGAGGAGGTTTTCATGATAAAAGTCAAGAACACCCGATGCACTCGGCCGAATCTATGAACGTCGTGTGGGACGTCCTCCTTGCCGAACTACCCGCCAAGCCTTTCCGCTCGAGTATGGGACATGAGATTTTTCTAGCCGTCACCGAGACGCAATGCGTCCTTACATCCGGGATCGAGCGATCGATTGTGACGAAACGGAAGTCCCTGCACTGAGGAAAGATCCCTACATCCACATGCTCGCTTCGATGCCAAACACGCTTGATTCTCGGTTCGTACAAAGAGATGATAGCAACGATCGAAGAGGGAGCACAGAGACCATGCCTTTCCCGAGTTGTGAAGCCAGCCCAACGCCGATGCCGCTAAAGAATTGGGAAACTCTGCGAGGCCCGTCCGCGACCAAAGAGGAAATGATCACCAAGCTTGATTGGTCCCCCGTCCTTTCGTGTCAATCCTTTGTAAAGTCCTCCGAGTCTCTCATTGTTGAGTTCGAGTCTCTCGAGTCGTCCGACGGCCTCACGCCCGAAGACTACGAGTCCGTAGCCAACGTTGTATTCCCCTTCGTCTTCAAATGAAATGATGAAACCTTTCCGAGTATCCCTTAATTGCCACTTTTAACTAATGATGAATTAACTAATAATCTAAAAACAAGCTAATAACGATTCACTAGATGAAGAGGCGTACACATTAAATGAACAATATATCAAAGAAATCTTTAAGCAAAGTTGTCCCAAAAGAGGAAAATCGAGCCCAAGCCGCCGAAGAGATTTTGACAAGTGTGAATTTGGGAACTACTAAGAGCCTAAAGAGACGCAGATTGGTAGTTTCTTCGAAGGGACCGAAAGGGTTGCCCTAATCGAGCCGCTAAAAGAATTCGTGGATGTGTTCGCATGGTCCTATAAAGATATGCCGTGCCTCGATCCTTCCATAGTTGAGCACCGAATACCGCTCGACCTTAAGTCAAGCCGCAGCGTAAGCTAAGAAGAATTAAGCCCGAATGGTCCTTACAAGTGAAAGAGGAAATAGAAAAGATGCTCAGTGGCAGGTTCATCAAATGGTCATTGAATACCCAACATGGCCGCCCAACATAGCGACGGTGACCAAGGCCAACGGAAAGATCCGATGCCGCGTAGACTTCGAGACTTGAACAAAGCCACCCAAAAGACGATTTCCCGCCAAACATCGACATTTTGGTAGATTCCACGGCCAACCACGAAGTCAAATCTTTCGTCGATGGTTTTGCGCTACAACCAAATCAAAATGGCGTAAGAAGATCAAGCCAAAACAGCCTTTCACAACCCCTCGGGGCACATATCTGCTACACGGTCATGCCATTCGGACTAAAGAATGCCGGGCTACGTACTGCAGGAGCGCCTAGCTCTGCTCCATGACATGATCCACAAAGAAATTGAGGTCTATGTGGACGACATGATAATACATTCCCAGAGGATCGGGATGCCATTCGCACTTTGTTGATTCGAGAAAATTCTTCGGCCGCCTCCGAGACCACAAAGATGAGACCGAATCCACCAAGTGTACCTTCGGTGTAAGACGGGCAAGGTACTAGGATATATGGTGACGTAACGGAATCGAAGTAGATCCCCGTAAAATCAAGGCGATAGTTGAAATGAAGCCACCACGGACACCGATGTAAGTGAAATCCTTCATGGAAGACTGCAATACATAAGCCGCTTTGTAAATCACCGACCTCGACCGCGAGCCAATCTTCAAGTTGATGAAAAAGAATGCCTGGGCTACGTAATGGACCCTGTAATGTCACTGCCTTTGCCTTGAACAAATTAAGGCATACCTCAGGAATCCCCCGATTCTCTCGCCCACCACATCGGCAAAGCCACTCTTGCTATATCTCACTCACGGATACAAAGAATTGGGGCTATGCTAGCTCAAGAGAAAAAGATTCCAAAGTCGAAAACGCCATCTATTTCGTAGCGTAAAGCTCCAAGGAAGCGAACTCAATTACTCGTCATGAAGACTTGCGCAGTTTGGTCTCGGGTAGCGGGAAAATTGAAACACTACATGCAGCCTCACCCGATACATCTTGTTTCCAAGGATAGACCCCATCAAATATCTCTGTTCGACAAGCCTTCCATCTCCATGAGATTGGCAAATGGTCGTTCTTTTGGCCGAATACTGACATCGCTTATGTTTCAAGGAAATCCATAAAAGGACGCATAATGGCAGTAACATCCGGCCGATTTCCCAAGTGATGAGTCCCGAGGACCTCGAACCTCAATTTCCCGATGATGGAATCTTCGCTTCTAGAAGGAGAAAATCGCCGGCAACTCTTCTTCGACGGGCGTCAAACAAAAGGGGGAACGGGATAGGAATGCTTCTGGTCGATCCTACCGACGAACACACCCCCATAGCAGCAAGGCCGAACTTCGAAGTCACCAACAACGCCGAATATGAAGCTTGCATAGCCGGGTTGGAAGCCGCCTTGAAAGAAATATCAAGGAATTCGAGGTGTACGTGACTCGCCTCATCATCAATCAGTCTCTAACAAATGGAAGACCGTGATCCGGGTTTGCGTAAGTATCATGCTTACATGGAAGAGTTAGTAACTCAATTCAAAGAAATCGCCTTTCATTACCCGCCAAGAGACCGAAACAGTTCGCGCATGCTCGGCTACACTAGCCTCTCTTGTCGAAATACCCGAAGGAAAGTCTCGTTAAACCATTCGTAGCCTGGGAGAAGAGAAAACCCCGCCTATTGCTTCGAAATTGAAGCGGAAGCCGAATCGATCAATGATCCCCGGTACACTCGATTTACCAAGCACGAAGGATGGCGAGGCCTCTTTCAAAAACGAAGATGGGGAATATAAAGAAGGAATCAAAGCAAAAAGTCTCTCACTCAAGCGGCTCGCCTCCCATTATGTTCTTTTCGGGAAACATGTTATACAAAAACGTTATCAAGGCCCCCTCCCGCGATGTATCAGCAAACAAGCAGGCTACCGAACTCACGAAAGAAATACATGGTGGTACCCGCGGCCCTCACATGAATGCTCGAGCTCGATGCAAATCATACCGAGAATGGGGTATTTTTGGATCACCATGGAAGCCGATCGCATCCAGCTTTGTCAAAAGTCCGCGACAAATGTCCGCCGATACTCAAATCTTAATCACTTGCCTCCTCAACGAAGTTATACCGCATGACAACCCCTTGGCCTTTCGTCACTTGGGGAATTGATGTCATAGGCAAAATCACACCATCAGCAAAGAACGGCCACGAGTTCGTCTCCGGTAGCCGTGGGATTATTTCACCAAGTGGGTTGAAGCCAAGTCCTACAAAATCCTCAATTCAAAGAAAGTTGCCCTCTTCATCAAAGAAAACATCATGTGTGCCGATACGGGTTGCCGGCCGAAATCATTTCGTATAATGGATCCCACTTCGAAGGGGAATGTGACGGTTGCCGGCGGAATTCCGAATAACCCGTCACAAGTCATCACCCTACAGCCCCAAACCAACGGAGCTGTCGAAGCAAAGAAACAAGACTCGGGAAAATATCATCCGGAAAATGGCCGGGCCCAAGGTAGAGATTGGGCCCGAGAAGTTACACTGCACTCGGGCTGCTGTAACATCGCCGTAACGGCAACCGGGGAAACACCTTTTGCCCTCACATACGGAATGGAAGCCGTACTCCCAATCGAGCCGGAAATACCTCGCTCCGTATACCGCCGGAAAGCCAAATCAACGAGGTCGAATGGCTCCGTGCAGTCGCCATGATGAACTGGCCCTACCGACGAACGCCGACCGAAGGCCATGGAACACATCCGGCCTACCAAGGAAGAATGGCCAGAGCCTTCGACAAGAAAGTAAAGCATCGGGAGATCCGAGAAGGTGATCTCGTTCTAAAAGAAAAGCCCCCGGTCCGTATCAACCCTCTCGGCAAATGGGAGCCCGTATGGGTCGGGCCGTATGTAGAAGATCTTCTCCGGAGGAGCCATGCAACTTGGGTGCAGACCTCGACGGGAATCCCTTTCAGTACACCCAAAGGAATGGTGACAAGCCGCGCAGATACTACGCGTAAAAAAAAAAAACAAAAAAACAAAAAAAAACAAAACAAAAAAAAACAAAAAAAAAAAGAGTGCTAAAAGAGTAATACCCAACTAGGTTAGAAACCCGAAAAGGGCGGCCTAGGTAAAAAACAGGTTGCACCAAAAAAAAAAAAACAAAAAAAAAACAAAAAAAAAAAAAGAGTGCTAAAAGAGTAATACCCAACTAGGTTAGAAACCCGAAAAGGGCGGCCTAGGTAAAAACAGGTTGCACAAAAAAAAAAAACAAAAAAACAAAAAAGAGTTCACCAAAGTTGAACTACGAAGACCCGAGCTCCTCAAAATGAGGGGAACGTAGGCAAATGGAAACGGTTCGGTCTAAAGCACAAATAAAAGCCATACTTTGGCATCAATACAATTGATCGAGTACCATGAAAGCGTCTCGAAAAACTCTAAAGCAATTCAAATATTCATTACAAGTTAAAAGCTCTTGATGAGTCTAAGCCCGATTCATTCCTACAACCGGCAACCTCGCTAAAAGAAAACTAAGATACATAATCAAACTAATGTGTCTGTCATGGCAAGAAAGGGATACTTGGAAACCTCGTAGTCACTCCAAGCCACTGCATCGGCCTCTCCCTTCTTCTTCCCCTCCGAGTCTTTCTCTTCTCGAACCGGAAAAATGTCTGGTATTCCTCCTACCAAGCTCGGTATAGGAACAGGTCTATCAAACCGGCCTCCGTCGTGGCCTTAGTAGCCCTAGCGTCATCCCTCATCTCCCGTAACCTAGCCGGTAACATAGGAGCCCTCCTCTCCTCGTCTCTTGACGTAAGCCTCATAATCGGGCCGCGCCGTCACCGCTCCGGTCATGAGGGTTGGCCCTCGCCGGCCCTCCTCCTCTCGTAAATGGGCCTCGGTCCTCCGCACCTACAATGGCCTCACGCCGTCTCAAAATAGCCACCTCGAGTCTCTCCTGCATGCCCCTCGTACCAATCCAGTACCAAGTGGTCAGAACACCGGTCTCTGACGCCCGAGAATGACCCGAGGAGGAAAGGCATCGTACCTCCATACTGGGAAAGAAATGGAAACACCGAGGGATCATCCATGGAAACAGAGCCACCACCCCGGTGGCTATATCATCAAAACCCTCCAAAGGAACCCGCTCCAAGCCAAACCGCCTCAGACCAGAGCCTAATGTAGAAACCGGATCGAGAAAGCCCCGGAAGCATAACCACATGGGACCCGTCCCGAAGCACTCGCGAGTCTCCACCCGCCAATGAGGCACCAACCATCTCGATATCTCTCAGCCCTGCGACCCGCCATCCAACGTGCCACGAGCCCCGATCATCAAAATCTACATCAACACCTCTCCCGGCAAAAGTCCAAGGCCTCGATCATATCGAGGTTTCCCGAAGAACCCCAAACGCTCCATCGCCCACTGGGGTCAAGAGAAACGGGCTGCCCCCGTGCATGTACCGTCCGGTAGCTAATCTGTCGAGAGCATGAAAAGTCTCCCCAAGAATCAAAGGAACGACATCTCTCGCCTGTGCGACATGGACGACAACATCCAAGAGATCGACGGCAAATTCCAAAGGAATAATAGACCACGAACAAAGTGCCAAACATGCAAAGTGCAAAGGCATCCCAATAGGCATCATCCACCAAGCCTAGGCCCCTAAATCGTCGGGAAGACCGGAAATATCGAAATGATCTAACCGCGGATCATACCTTGCGCTTCCTCCGGGGAAAGATGAAGGAGGACGCACAATCTGGTCAACAAAAGAAGCTCCTCCGGCAAAGGAATTGCTTATCTCTTCCACCTCCGAACCTCCAAGCAAGGCCCGAAACTCTTCCACAGTTTAACAATCTCGTTGAGGGAAAGGCAAAAGACATGCCTTCTAGTATCCCAAAACGAAGAAGAAGCTCTCAAGAGGTCATAATCCGGAACCAATTCTTTCGAGAGACCACAAGCATCGTACTCTTGTACCTTTCTTCAAAGAACGATCTTCTCTCGTGCATGATCTCCCTACACCACTCCTTGAACTTTTCAAAGAACAACATTTGCTTTTCTTTGGATAATTTTAGAGAATTTTTTGGCCATTTCCATGGTTTTTCTCTCTCCTCCCGAAAATGGCCGTTTGGGCCGGAGGTTGAAGAGGATATTTGAATTTGAAATAAAGCAAGACCAGGTCCTGGACCAAAATTAAAGGACACCGTCGATGCAGCCTCCCATCCGCACGGATGATTGCTTTCCCAAAAAATTTTTGCAACAAATTCAAGCCGTTACACCAAAAGAGGAATATTCAGTCCCGCTTGTTCGAAACTTGTGCAAAAAACCTCCCCAAACCAAATCCATATACCAAACACCCTTGCAAAAAAAAAAAAAACCAAGGCTCATGCAACACACCGCATTCATATTGCATTGCATTCATAAAATAAAATCCTAAATTATTACATTCCAAAAAAAAAGAGAGTGTACAAAAAAAAAAACAACAAACAAACATAAATAAAATCCTAAATTATTACATCCAAAAAAAATGTGCATAATCTGTACAAATCTGAATCTCAAAAAAAAAAAATAAAAATAAAAAAAAAAAAAAAATCAATCTGAGTCTCAGGACCCAAATGTCTCCCCCGGCCCCTCTTGCGACTCCGGGCCCGCCTCCTCGGGAGCCCCGAAAGTCTCGGGCTCAATCGTCCTCATCTCCCGGTAAAGAGGCTCGTGGGACCAACCGGCACACTCGATAGGGTAAACCTGCATCCCCGAAGAAATTGAATCCGAAGGTGAAGGCGTCCGACTCCCGAACATACGGAGACGACCCACCATGCCGCCAGACGTGTCCTCGCCCGTACGGATCCCCAAGAATGACGTGATCCGAAGGCGATTGCCGCGCGGTGATCAATGAGAGGAGAAAGAGGGGTCTCTAAGAAAGTCTCCGAGGGAATAGGAGAAGCCTCCCGTCGGACAAAGGCCGGCCGTGGTCTCCTCGCCCTAGCACGAGGTGCCCTTCAGCTGAACCATCCTCCGTATGAATCCCTCTTAGCCCCGATCACTTGCTTCGTCGGTGTCTCGACGACCACCTCCAAAACCGCACAAAAGCAAAAGCGTCAAAAAAAAAAAAAAGAAGTGATGCTAGAGATGATGAAACAAAAGAAAAGGTGAAGCCATACTCTTCATACCCGGACGAGGCCGGAAAGCTCGTGGAAGCCGCTCGGGCCGAGGATCTGCACCCTCAATCGGACCCCATCCCTGGATGTAGGAAAAATCCGTCCCAGGGTACCGCGGGATCCCAAGCCCCTCCTCTCCAAAACCCGAGGCATCCTCGGCCTCCGCAAGACGAACGTCGCATACGGCTCGATCGCCACGAAGTCCGAGAAGTGCCGGCCTCGCTCGGTAATCATCCCAGTCACGGACCGATCGCTCGGGTGCATCATATCGGCGGGAGGCTCCACCGGTGTCCTCAAAGGCGAGTTCACGCCATGCTTTGGCGCGTCACCCTCTCTCCCGGATAGTAGACGTCGCAAGTCGCCCCTCAAAATCCTCCGCCAGCACCGTCCGGATCTCGGCGCCACTTCACCGCGCTACCTCAAAGCGATCCTGCAGGAAGAATATCATCCCCTCATCCGTCTCGGCCTCCCGGGTCAAAGGAAGGCAATCCGCTGTACCCGAGAGTCGTACGCCCCGGAGCTTATCTTTCCCTGGCAAGCTTGGACCAAGATCGCATGGCCGGATACGCCCAGACGTACGCCTCGGCCGCTCCACACCGTGACGTGGAAAAACTCCAACGCCCATACCGCGAAAGGTAAAAATCCAATCAATCCAATTACAAATAAAAGTGCGTGCTCAAAGGAAAGAGGGAAAGCAAAAAGAGAGCTTATACCTCCAGAGCAAACTCGAAGCAATACAGGGAGCTCACAGCCTTCCGGCACGTGTCTATCAAGAGCGAAGGCACACTCGGCCCACCCGGCCTCCCCCCGGGAAATATCTCCAACCGTCTCCATGTCCTCCCAAGGACCTCAAGAAGGCAAAGACCGCAGTCCCCTCAAAGATGCCCAAAGAGCGTGCTCGAAAAGGTAAACCGGAGGAAGGACCTAGCACCGCTCGGCGCTAAACCTATCCTCCCCGGCCGTAACTCGCGATGGTCTCCACAATCTTGCCGAAGACCACGGCATACTCCATCCCCATCCCCTTTTTGGGAATAGGGGAAAATCCAAGAAGAGCTCATAGACGCAGATCAGCATCGCGTAGCCATCTCTCCACTCAATGCTGCGTCCATTGAAGGACGTGATCGCGCATAGTCGAAGGCGTAGTCGAAAGTCGCCTCGCCCCGGTAAGAAGTGGAATGTGTGGGTCGCATCCACCAATGCCGCGCTAGAGCGAACATCGCCTTGCTCTTAGGAACTTGACCAGTCCCCTCAAGCACTCGACAAACTCCCAAAGCCCCGTCTCGACAACGATCTCGTCTCGGACTCGGCTTAAGCTCCTCGGCCCGCATCCGGAAGCCGTCCACACAAGTCAATCACGAGACTCCACCGATCCTCGAGTCTTCATCTTGTTCACTGCTCCGTCACAAAACGGTTTCCGCCCTGTAAAAAAAAAAAAAGAGAGAAAATGTCAAAAGATTGCCTTTGCATTTACATTAAAAAAAAAAAAATCGACAGCATAACAGCATACAATGAGCATAGCCCCATTTTTCTCGCATGAAATAAAACAATTTTCAGCAAGTCCCAATGCATTCATCAAAAAAAAAAAAGATGCATTCCTACGCGAGTAAAAACTCCGTCCCATTTTAAAAAAAAAATGCATATCATCCATCTTACATGCAACGGGAGGAAAAATCCGTCCCACTTTTCAAAAAAAAAAATCCTAAACATGCATACATCTCATATTGGCAAAATGCCCATTCTTTCCAAACAAAATGCATGCATTGCATCATCATTCATCAATATCAAAATTCAATTTCAAAAAAAAAAAAAATCATCATCATCATCAACATGCAAAATTCAATTTCAAAAAAAAATCATCATCATCATCAACATGCAAAATTCAATTTCAAAAAAAAAATCATCATCATCATCAACATGCAAAATTCAATTTCAAAAAAAAAAATCATCATCATCATCAACATGCAATATTCAATTTCAAAAAAAAATCACAATTTTCACATGTAATTTTCGAATTGAAAAAAAAAAAATGTGGCAAAAATGTCAATTCTTTTTCCCAAGCAAAATGCACATTTTTGGGACACTCACAAATTCATTGCATATCATCAATATCAATATTCAATATTCAAAAAAAAAAATTCAAAAATCACCCAAAAATTTCAAGCAAGAAATCGACAAGAGGATCAAAGGGTTTCAAAGTATACCGTTCGGAGATGCGGATCCGAAGCCCAATGTTGCCAAGCATCGGGGTAATGCTCCTCCTCAACCGATTGCGAAAGATTGTAATGCCTCCTCATCCGGACGAGCTCCAATCGCCTCTCCGCTATCGGGCCACGTCCTTGGCCTTGAAAGCGCCTTCCGTGTTCCGATTGCTCGAAAAATCCAAGAAAACTCGGACGAATTTTGGAAGCTCCTAGGCCAAAAATGGCTGTTCTCCTCGGCCTCTCTCTCTCGATGCTTCTCTCGACGAAAACTTCAAGTGGGAAGGAGAAGGGCGTTGGCCTAATTAATACTGACTTTCCTATCCCTATCCGCGCGGATGAGATTGCAAGGGTCAAAATGACCCTTTGCCCCTTAAAATTTCGGGACTCTGCAATTCGGTCCTTAACTTGACAAGATAACCAAAGTCGGCCCCTTGTCAAGAAAATATTTCGACGGTTAAAACGTAAGACCGAGTGCCCCGAGAAAGATAACGAGATCCCGTATCTTTCATCAAAATATTTCCCGGCGGGTCAAACGTAAGACCTGAGTGCCCCGAGAAAGATAACGAGATCCCGTATCTTTCATCAAAATTACCCCGCCCTAGCTAAACGTAAGACCCGAGCAGTGCCCTGAGAAAGATAACGAGATCCCGTGATCTTTCATCAAAATCATCCCCGCCTAGTCAAACGCAAAACGTAAGACCGAGTGCCCCGAGAAAGATAACGAGATCCCGTATCTTTCATCAAAATCATTCCTGGCAGTCAAACGTAAGACCGAGTGCCCCGAGAAAGATAACGAGATCCCGTATCTTTCATCAAAATTTACCCCCGGCAGTCAAACGTAAGACCGAGTGCCCCAGAAGATAACGAGATCCCGTATCTTTCATCAAAATTACCCCGGCAGTCGAAACGTAAGACCGAGTGCCCCGAGAAAGATAACGAGATCCCAGTATCTTTCATCAAAATTACCCAGGTCAAACGTAAGATCGAAAGTGCCCCGAGAAAGATAACGAGATCCCGTATCTTTCATCAAAATTACCGGCCAGTCAAACGTAAGACCGAGTGCCCTAGAAAGATAACGAGATCCCGTATCTTTCATCAAAATTACCCCGATAAACGTAAGACCGAGTGCCCCGAGAAAGATAACGAGATCCCGTATCTTTCATCAAAATTACCCCCGGCAGTCAAACGTAAGACCGAGTGCCGAGAAAGATAACGAGATCCCGTATCTTTCATCAAAATTACCCCTACGAACAAACGTAAGGCCAGAGTGCCCCGAGAAAGATAACGAGATCCGTATCTTTCATCAAATTACCCGGCGGTCAAACGTAAGGCCAGGTGCCCCGAGAAAGATAACGAGATCCCGTATCTTTCATCAAAATTACCCGGCGGTCAAGCGTAAGACCGAGTGCGCCCCGAGAAAGATAACGAGATCCGTATCTTTCATCAAAATTACCCCGGATCAAGCGTAAGTGCCGAAAGATAAGAGATCCGCATCAAAGTACCCCCGAGAAAGATAACGAGATCCGTATCTTTCATCAAAATTATCCCGGCGGATCGAACGTAAGACCGAGGTGCCCCAGAAAGATAACGGATCCCGTATCTTTCATCAAAATCATTCCCGGCAATCAAACGTAAGACCGAGTGCCCCGAGAAAGATAACGAGACCCCGTATCTTTCATCAAAATTACCCCCGGCAGTCGAACGTAAGACCGAGTGCCCCGAGAAAGATAACGGATCCCGTATCTTTCATCAAAATCATTCAGCTGAGTCAAACGTAAGGCCGAGGTGCCAGAAAGATAACGAGACCGTATCTTTCATCAAAATTACCTCCGGGCAGTCGAGAACGTAGGCCGATCTCCTCCTCGAGAAAGATAACGAGATCCCGTATCTTTCATCAAAATCATTCTCCGGCAGTCAAACGTAAGACCGAGTGCCCTGAGAAAGATAACGAGATCCCGTATCTTTCATCAAAATCAGCCAACGGCAGTCAAACGTAAGACCGATTTCCCAGACAAATACGTCTGATTTTCCCCAGCAAAGTTAACGGAATCCCAAAAGCCAACGGAATCTCGAGTAGTACTCGAACTACGAAAGGGCTTGATTCCCACTAGGGATACGTAGGTAGCCTATCATTAGGTCCAGCCCCTCGACCAAAACGGTCACCCTATCCTTCGGCAGCAGACAAAGTCCACCGAAAGGCCATTTCAAATTAAGGTCCGAGGCGCCTAAAAGGCCATCATCATCAAGGTCCGAGGCGCCTAAAAAGCCATCTTCAAGGTCCGAGGCACCTAAAAGGCTATCATCATCAAGGTCCGAGGCGCCTAAAAAGCCATCTCCAAGGTTCTAGGCACCTAAAACGCCATCTTCAAGGTTCAAGGCACCTAAGACGCTATCACTAGAAAAACGATAAATCACAAAAATCCCCAGCAGAGCGGATACCCGTCAGACCAAAAATGGTCATTCCTATCCCCAGCAGAGCGGATAGCCATCAGACCAAAAATGGTCATCTCTTATCCCAGCAAGTTTCTCTCCCGACCAAAGCTAGAACTCGCTCATCAGGTTCGAGGCACCTAAAACGCCATCTCCAAGGTTCGAGGCACCTAAAACGCCATCATCTCGAGTCAAAGACCCAGAACTACGGCTTGATTCCCATTCGGGATACGTAGGTAGCCTATCGCTAGGTTCAGCCACCCGATCACTCGATCATCCTGCCAAATGTGGAGCCTTACTCTTATCGACGACCCCGCTTCCTTGAGCGCCGTCGCCGAGGGGCTTGTAAGTGCTCCAATTTGAGCTTGTTAGAATTTTCGTTAGAAAATTAACGAAAGTTATAACATTTCTAACAATTCCTAACTATCCTAACATTTCTAACAAAGTGAGGGTAAAATGGGCATTGTTATTTAAGGTTAAACCTTAAAAAGAATCTCAAAAGAAAAACAAATGAAGAAAACCAAATATAGCAATGCCTGGAAACAAAAAGCTAATTTGGTCAATTTGAATTTTGAAAAAGATTATTCTTCTTGTCCAAAGTGAAGCCGCATTTAATGAACGATTAGGCACGCCGCTTGCTGATCCTATCCGCGCGGACAAGTATGTAATTTTCAGAGGGCTATAAATTGAGCCCTCCAGTCACAAAAAAAAAAGGAAGAACACAAATGCAACGAACCTCTGGCGAAATATAGAGAGAAAACAGTGAGAATTCTCATGAATTGTCACCTTTTTCTCTCCAATCTTTCCCAACTCATACTCATCCACTCACTCTCATATTAAAGCCCTAAACACTCATACACTCAAGCCAAACACTCAAGAACACAAGGAAGATTGGTAAACCCTCCTCTTCCTAACCCTAAATCTCATCCATGCATGCATCTTCAAACTACAAAATGTAGTTCTTTCATCTTTTTTCTCTAGATCTAAGAAGATCACCATGGAAGACCATCTCCATGGATGATCTTCTACAAAGATCAACATTATTTTCAAAGCTTTTCTTTCTTACTTGCAAAAATGCACTTTCAAAACCCTAAAAAACCATTTTCAAGCACTAAATCTTGATTTCAAAGGGTAAAATCCCCCTCCCCAAGCAAATGAAATGCTTAGTCCTAATGTACCCCAAGGATGGTTTGGTATAGTTGATTCACCACTAAAATGTCTAGTGATCACTAACCAAAACCTAGGGAAATGGGGACAAGCATGGATGCAAAACCCCCCTTAAAATCATATTTTCTTTCTTGAGAAGTTGCTGTCCAGTAGCAATTTTCTCAGACCTCAGTCCATGGTCTTAATTTTTGGACACAGATGAACTTGGAATTTGGTGTTGACTACAAAACACTTTTTGTAGCCAACATCCAAAGCTTTTTAGACATATTTTTACCTTATTTTTTGGGTGAGTAAAACTCCTCTTTTCAATTTTTCTTTCAGAGGCTAGTTCATCAGTTTCTGGGAATCCAGATCTCATATCTGAGATTTCCAGAAGGTTTTGACCCCTCAAAT
Source organism: Adenophora triphylla var. japonica (assembly GCA_022495995.1). Lineage (NCBI taxonomy): Eukaryota > Viridiplantae > Streptophyta > Magnoliopsida > Asterales > Campanulaceae > Adenophora > Adenophora triphylla. The sequence continues at coordinate 17,668 of JAFEMH010005641.1, forward strand.
CTTCTCCAAAATGGAAATTTCTTTCACACAAAGTTTATTCAAGGAGTCTAGAGAAACTTTCATTCTCTGAGTTCATCCAGATTATGAAGTTTTAGGACCCTTGAATCCATCTCAAAATCAGGTGTCTGCTGCCATTTCCTTCTGGCAGAAGTGACTTCTCAACTTCAAAAGGTTTTTTGAGTACCAAATCTCAAACCAAAAATTCTCCAAAAAATCATGGGATCAGTTTAAAGTCTTAAAAAGACATCCCAATTTTTACTTTTTCCAGTTTCAACTTATTTTGGCCAAAACACACACACGTACACACACACAAATGATTTTCAGCTTGGAAGACTCGTTTTTACGAGGCGCGTCGGGTGCACACTAACATCCTTCCCGACGCGTAACATGACCTCCGAACCTAAATCTCTGATATCGGGCTTTTTTCAAAGTTTTGGCCTTCAAAATTAAAATGGCGTGACGACTCCGTTTTTTCCGGTTTTATTTGGTTTTTTCAAAAGAAACGCAAAAATCGAATTTTTCCCGCGAAAAAGGCAACACATCGTTACACCATGTTCTATATTGTTCAACATGAGTAATTGTACCATGTTTTATATATTGATATCCTATTGGGTGGATTTGACTTCAAGTAACTGTTATGTGCTTGAATGTGATTATGATTGTGATCAATATCAGCTGATATTTTGGAGGTATAATGGAATGCGACCACTTATGAGATGTTGTAACATAAGGTTCTCGGATTTAATTATACCTGTGTCCGTTTCCACCCCACTGTGGCCACAGTTTGGGGCTCAGTTACTATGGATATACCTAAGCAGTTCATAGGATACTGATACCTTACATGGTTCCCTGAAAAATGGGTCTTGTAAGGCGTGAATAGGCCTAAGCCGTTCACACATATATAGGATGGGTTCCCATGAGTATGTATGCACATACCCACGTGGTACGACTTATTGTTCAGACGGGAAAAGGTAAGATCAGGTAATGTAATGTGTTTACAGTATTCCAATATGATGTTGAACAACTTGTTTACGTGTTGCATCTTATTTGGCATCTTGCTGCATGCATAATAGCTTACTGAGATTCTTTCTCACCCCGTCTCCCTTTAATTTTTTTTAGATTCAGCTGAGACAGGTAGACCAGACCGGTGAGGCCGGAAAGGAGTTTGGACCGTCTTTGGGTTGACCGGGTATGGTTAGTGTTGGGAGTTGGGAATAAGGTGTGATTGTTATTATTTTGAGGAAAAGTTATGTATAACGGTTTATAAATATTTTCAGTTGTATTGTTGTAAATTAAAACAGGTTATAGTTTGGGTTCCAAAAGTTTATTCAATTTTTCAATTATTTAAACAAAAAGTTTTAAAATTTTTAGAAGTTGGTTTGGGGATCCTCCAGCTGGGGCACAATTTTATAGGTCCCGGGGTGGGGAGTCCTCACAGTTGGTATCAGAGCTAAGGTTAGAAGTCAAGGGTAGAAGTCTAGCCTAAGGGGGAGTGTGTGATACCTGACGACGAGTGTTAATGCAGGAAATTGTTCAATGGTAGAAATAGTAATGACCAACCAAGAGATTAAGAAAACGTGAGTAATATGGAGAGATAGATTCCTCCGCTGTCATTAGAAGTATATTACCTGTCTCAGGAAGTAGGGGCAATACTTGTATGAATTCCCGTTCATCTCATTATTATGTGGCATTGTATTTCTGCTTTTATTTGCATAATTGCCTCAGAGTTGCCTTATGTGCTGGAGGTGTCTACTCCTATAGGAGAGTACCTCGAATATTCCTTGATTATCATGATAGTCGTGATTGTGTGGGCATGTATTGCCAATGGATGTGGTAGATATACCAATCCGTGATTTATTGTTATACTTGACCGAAATTGGTTAAGTGGTTGTTGTATGTTGGGAGGACTGTCGCAGGAAGCGAGTCTCCTTATCTATGGTGGAATTGCCTCTGTGTTTGGTTGAGGCGGATAAGTTAGTAACTGATATTTATGTCACATATGCATTAAATGTCAATAAGTATAGTTTAAATAATATGAGGGTTCAATGGGATTATGTATTAGAAGTGAGTAAAAGCCACCGGGAATATCTTATGTATTGTTGGTAAAAGAATTGGTAAGGTGTTTTATCAGAATAGTGCGTACCGCCAGTTAGAGCGATAGAATTCCTTATGGATTTAAAGACAGGGTGGTTGCCCATATCCAAAACACCTTATAGAAGGGCATTGGATGTGTTGTAAATATGATGAGTAGAATTTTAAAACCCGATTTTGATATTTCAGTGGTCAGCTCGATGGATGCTATCTTTGTATACTCAGAGTTGTGGAAAGATTTTGAAAATCAACTGCAAGTTATGTTATCTACATTTCATGGGAATCAAATGTTGGTGAAATTCCGTAAGAGTATGACTCGAGGAGATATTGTATTACATTTTTCGAGGATTGAGGCCTTGATCAAATGGAACGACCTTCGACAGAGTTAGAACTTCGTTGTTTTCTGGGATTGACAGGTTATTATTAAAAGAGTATTGAGGGATTTTCAAGAATTGTAACACCAGTGATTCAATTGCTTCTTAAGGAGGTATCATTTATGTGAAACATTAAAGTGTGAAATCAACTTTGCAGAATGGAAGATGGATTGACTAATGTTTTGACCTTTACCCTACTTGATGGATGTGAACTTGTAATTGTCATGAGCGCATCAAAAGAAAGATTTGGGTTGTGCTTTATTCAGGCTGGGAAGACAATAGCTTATATTTTGAAGAAATCAGAGTGGCGCAGTGGAAGCGTGGAATGGATTACGACTATTTTGCGTTACTTAAGTGGAAACATCATTTGCATGAAGTTAAAATTTGAGGTTTGTACAAATCATCAGCGTTGAAGTATTATGTATCAGAGTGGATTGAACAACAGGTGGAAAAAATGTTGGAGTTATTAAAAGACTTATTTACGTTATTACCTAACATCCGAGAAGGCTGCTGAGGTTGCCGACGCGATTATCTGGAAGGTTTTCTTATCAACATTGCTATCCTGTGAGTTGCAAGAAGAGATGTGAATTGTGAATGCTCGAGCTACACCTACTTGGAATGAAGATCTTATGGAAGTTCAACCAATGATTCTGAATCGAGGGAGTATCTGACATTTCAAGATGGAAGAACCGAAGATAGTGTATTGAATAATGATGGAATATTAACCTTCAACGACATAATTGATGTACCATATTTATAGGAGGACAAGAGATCCATTTTATAGGAAGACCATAAATCGATAGTTGCGATGCATTCAAGACGTTTGAAGATGTACCAAGCACGGAAGAATGGTTAGAAGAAGAAGGATAAGAGGACATTTTGATAGATTTTATAACAAGACTACCCTAGACATCAAAGGAAATGGATTCGTAGAGGCATAGTGGATATATTTATCAAAGTTGGCTCATTTATACCAAGAGGAATAAACTACGAAAAGGAAAAGTTAACCTAATAGTATGGGCGAGAGAGTTGGTCGATTCTACGGAGTATTAATCACTATATTATATCAGATCAAGATGCGAGATACATATTGCGGTTGTGGGAAGATTGAGTACGAGACCTTGGGACTTCCAGATGCCTTCAAATTTACGTTACATCTCCAGATGGATTGGGCAGACGGGCAGAGAGAACTATCCAGAATCGTGATAATAGGTGATGTGAGTATCCGATGGACTTTCATTTACTTCGAGAAGTTCGTGTAACCTTAGTTGAGGTTGCATATGGTAACAGTTATCAGGCCAGCATTGAAGTGACGTCGTATGCAGCATTGCAGTGGAGAAGAGTCTTGATGATCATTTTCTTATATTGAGTTTTCAACCAAGGCTATTCTTGTTGATGAGACGTATGTGGAACCATTGAGTGGTATTAGAAGCAAATCCGGAAATGGAAAACCTAGAATATGCGAGTTGTGGAAGTGTAGTGGAAGAATCATATTAGTGAAGAAGCCACTTGGGTTCGGGAATCCGAGAGGCGTGAGAGTTATATGTGGTTATTTGAGTAGTTAAGTAAGTGTGTTTAAAAATTCGGGACGAATTTTTCTTTAAGGGGGAGTGAATGTCACGATCCGAAACCTAGACACTATTTTACTCACGTGTTGGGCACGTGGAGCGGGGCCGTTGCATTTTATTTGTTGCATTTCATAATAAGTGAAATTTTTATATGTTAGTTTTAATATTTTAATAAATTATTTGACATCTTAGTTATGTTATTAAATTGTGTGACATTTTTGTGATGCTAATAAATTAAATTTTAATTATTTAATGTCTAAATGGAATAAATGGAAATTTTGTAGTAAAGTTATAATATTAAAAATATTAAATAAAAAGGCTTTATAAAAAGTTGAAGGATCTAGGTGTAAAAAGGAAAGTTCAAGGTAGTAATTGAACTAACTCAATCTTGGAGGGGTTAATTGAAATAACTTGAATAATTGAAAGGCTAGAGGATAACATTTGATTTTATAAATATCCTTCCTCCTTTCCTTTCCTAAGATCATTCCAGCGTGCGTGAGAGAGAGAGAGAGAGTTCGTGAGAGAGAGAAAAAGAGCGTGCGTGAGAGAGAGAGAGAGAGTTCATGAGAGAGAGAAAAAGAAATACTTCCTCCGTCCCAAAATATTTTCCAAAAACTCTAGAAAATCAACCGTTGGTCCGATTGACGATCCGACTGCGGCGGAGCGATCAGGAAGGCGAGGAGAACGTTTAGAGCCGATCAGATCGTTTTTCCGTTTCGACATATTTTAAGTAAGTTATTATGATTTCTTTCGAATAATTGTTCATACTACGAGAAATGATGATATTACGTGTTTTAAATGATATTTGATATTATGGGACCAAAATATTTGGCTTTTGGTAATTTTCGGAATTTATTTGGGTTGTGGAAATAAAAAGAGAAAAATGGATTATTTGATTTAGTAGGGTAAGGTTTGGCTTGAAATGATAAAATGTTATTGATATGTGGCTTTATTATATTATATATATGATTGTTGAAATTTTAGTCACTTTTTACGATTTTGAGAATAACAAGGAAGGTTCGGGTTGGAAGCGAATATAGTAGTGGCGGATCATTTACTTGGCTTGGAAATGTTAAGAATTTGGGTGATATTCATGGTTCTTGTAATGAGTAGGCAATTAAAATGGCCTTGGAATTAAACAGGAAGGATTATATATAAAACTTGATATTAGGTATTATAATGAACTCGGTCAAGGTTGAAACTTTTATTTGGGGGCTTAAACGGAAAAGTAAACGAGTTGGGTTGAATAAGAGTACTTGAATGTTATGGCCTTGGGAATTGGGTTGAGAATGATAAAATTGTATTTTAATGGGTGTTGGGAATTCTAGAATCATTTTAGGTAAGTTGTTATGATTCTTTTCAATGTTGAACATATGAAGTTATAAAATGTTGAAATGTGTTATAAACTATGTTTGGGACTTGTTACTTAAGTTTCTTAGTTTGGTAATGGATTAGGAAGGAGTTGGGGTTAGGTCATGGCAATGGTGGTAGAAGGGGTTGGATTGGCATGGGGAATTGTTGTATATAGGTGTTATAGCTTGGTTTGTGTGCGGTTATATGTTCAAAATTTGGTATATAATTGGTTTTGGTTTGGTTGGGTGCATCTTTGGAAAGTTGGGAGTTGGTTGTGTTACATGGTTGGAGCTGATGTTGAACATCAGCAATATCTCTGGTGTTGGGCACGACTCGTGCCCTGGAGCACGAGTCGTGACCCTCATTTGGACTCGTGATACCTAGTAGTGAGAATCTAAGTAGTCGTGCAGGTCTTGAGCACGAGTCGTGCTTTGGAGCACGAGTCGTGCATTGGAGCACGAGTCGTGCCCGGGGTGATTCATAGTATGAATTTCAAGCCAATTTGAACCTAAGCAATTTAATTGAATTTAATTGGGATTTGGTCCTTCTTCAACTATAATCCTAGGGCAACCTTAGTACTTCACAATGGCATTTTAAATGGGACAAAATGATATGGGGAAGGCTTTAAATATAGCCCTGGAAATGGTTGAATACCTTGGTTTGGAAAGTAGCCAAAGTTGATAAAAACTTGGTATTTAAAATGAAACATTTAAAGAAGATGTTTAATGTTATATAAGGAATGCGTAGGGTTACTTGTATGTAATCGGACCTCTACGTGGTTACTTATACATAGTTATTGGGTTATTTAGGGCATGAAATAAATGTTGCTTGGAAAAGGGTTGGAAACCATTGTGAATTGATAACCAATGTTTATAGAAACTCGGTACTAGATCGTGGAACTTGTGTGTAAATGGTACAATATGATATTATGAAAGCGTAGAGTTACTTGTATGTCATCGTACCTCTGCGTGCTTATCTATGGATGTTTATAGATTGAATTGGGGCGTGAAATAACTGTTGCACGTCATCATTGTATTATTTATGAGCATACATGCCATACATGGATTATATTGACTCATTAGTGTTTATATACATGTTACACTAATTGAGACGTTCAACATGAGTAATTGTACCATGTTCTATACTGTTCAACATGAGTAATTGTACCATGTTCTATACTGTTCAACATGAGTAATTGTACCATGTTTTATATATTGATATCCTATTGGGTGGATTTGACTTCAAGTAAGCGTTATGTGCTTGAATGTGATTATGATTGTGATCAATATCGCCTGATATTTCGGGGTATAATGGAATGCGACCACTTATGAGATGTTGTAACATAAGGTGCTCGGATTTCATTATACTGTGTCCATTCCACCCCACCGTGGCCACGGTTTGGGGCTCGATTACTATGGATATGCCTAAGCAGTTCATAGGATACTGATACCTTACATGGTTCCCTGAAAAATGGGTCTTGTAAGGTGTGAATAGGCCTAAGCCGTTCACACATATAGAGGATGGGTTCCCATGAGGATGTATGCCCATACCCACGTGGTACGACTTATTGTTCAGACGGGAAAAGGTAAGATCAGGTAATGTAATGTGTTTACAGTATTCCAATATGATGTTGAACAACTTGTTTACGTGTTGCATCTTATTTGGCATCTTGCTGCATGCATAATAGCTTACTGAGATTCTTTCTCACCCCGTCTACCTTTAATTTTTTTTAGATTCAGCTGAGACAGGTAGACCAGACCGGTGAGGCCGGAAAGGAGTTTGGACCGTCTTTGGGTTGACCGGGTATGGTTAGTGTTGGGAGTTGGGAATAAGGTGTGATTGTTATTATTTTGAGGAAAAGTTATGTATAACGGTTTATAAATATTTTCAGTTGTATTGTTGTAAATTAAAACAGGTTATAGTTTGGGTTCCAAAAGTTTATTCAATTTTTCAATTATTTAAACAAAAAGTTTTAAAATTTTTAGAAGTTGGTTTGGGGACCCTCCAGCTGGGGCACGATTTTATAGGTCCCGGGGTGGGGAGTCCTCACACTTATAGATTCTATTCTAGCTACGGGAGCAAAGGTCTCATCAAGGTCAACACCTTCTATATGTGTATAACCTTGAGCCATGAGACGTGCTTTGTTTCGAAAAATATTTCCTTGCTCGTCCGATTTATTTTTGAAAATCCATTTTATACCAATTACATTAGTGTTAATGGGACGTGGTACTAAAACCCAAACTTTGTTACGAGCAAATTGTTCAAGTTCCTCTTGCATGGCTTGTATCCAAAAATTATCTTTTAAAGCTTCTGAAACATTCTTGGGTTCTAAAGAGGAAAGAAAATTGGAATATTTTACCTTATGGTATGTGGTGGACAAGCACACATACCTCACCATTTCACGGTAACTAATAGGCTCTTTATTCCTTGTTCGTACCCCTTCATTTGCTTCTCCAATAATTTGAAAAGAAGGATGATTTCTTCTGATCCTAGCTGATGGATCCCTTCTTAAATCTCCATGCACATCAGCATCATCATCGGATTGTTCGTCATTTTCAGTTGCTGGATTGGCTTCAGGTGATACCTGAGATGCTATCCCTTCAGTGGCAACACTCTGGTCAGCACCCGTGGTATCACTTGCTTTACTTTGTTCCTCCAGCTATTCCAGCAATATTAATGGAGATTCATGCACTCCATCACATGTAACACTTGCTAAGTCATCAAAAATAATGTTAACTGATTCTTGAATGGTTCTTAACCTAAGGTTATAAACCCTATATGCTCGACTATTCTGAGCATACCCAAGAAATAATGACTTATCACTTTTAGAGTCAAACTTGGCTAAGTAATCCCGATCATTTAGAACAAAACACACACACCCAAATATATGAAAATAATAAATTTTTGGTATCCTACCATTCACAATTTCATATGGTGTCATAGTTGTACCGGGTCTTAGAAACACTCTATTGGTCGTGTGACAAGCCTTGTTTAAGGTCTCAGCCCAAAATCTTTTTGAAATCCTTTTTGAAAACAACATCACACGGGACATTTCAAGCAAGGTCCTATTTTTCCTTTCTGTCACTCCAATTTGTTGAGGTGTTTTAGGAGCCAAAAATTCATGTTTAATTCCTTTTAATTCACAAAATGTTGAAAACAAAGAATTATCAAACTCCTTTCCATGATCAGACCTTATTCGCATGATAAGAGCACAAAACATGTTTTTGATTTTAGCATGTAAGATCTTAAACTTTTCAAAAGTTTCTGATTTTTCTTTCAAAAAATACACCAAAGTGAATCTAGAAAAATCATCTACTATGACAAAAGAATATCTCTTACCTCCTAAACTTTCTACCTCAACTGGACCCATTAAATCCATATGTAAAAGTTGGAAACAGTTGGTTGTTCCAGAGTACTCCTCATGATGTTGGGTAGCACTATGGGCAATACGTGTCTGTTTACCTTTGAGACAATCTTCACATATAATTTTCTTACTTATGTCCAGATTAGGAATACCACTTATAACTTCTACCTTAAGAAGTTTCACAATGTTACGAAAATGGACATGACCCAACTTTTGATGCCACAAGGTAGCATCATCAACTCTTATAGAATGACACACTTGTTTATCCTCAACAAGATAACATTTATTACTTGACCTAGTACCTGACATAACACAATAATTGGTACAATAAAAAACTTCACAAGTGTTCTTATTGAATTTCACTTCAAGATTGTCATCACAAAGTTGGTTAATACTAATTAAATTAGTTACAAGTCCATCAACATGCAAAACAGTTTTTAAAGCAGGAAATTCAGGTTTATTAAGAATGCCTTTTCCTACTATATTACTCTTGCCACAACCACCATATGTTACACTACCACCTTGAATCGGTTCATATTCCTTTAAAAACATTTTTGTTTTCGTCATGTGACGTGAGCAACCACTATCAAAATACCATGAACCTTCAACATTAGTTTTTAAGGCAGTGTAAACAACATCACATCTCACATTAGATTTAGGTTTCCATGCTTTCTTACTTGAATTAATTCCCTTCTGACTGCAAGTGATATCTGAAGTGCTAGGCAACACTTCAGGTAGCACCGATGAACTGGACTGTTTCTTTAAAAGAGTTTTACAATTATTTTTCAAATGTCCAGTAAAGTAACAATAGTTACATACTCTCGCTTTGTCAGAAGTCTTATCTGAAAACAATAGTTCAACATAATCCATTTCTTTAACAAAAACTATTTTATCTTCCTTATTAGCCAAAGTAGATGTAATAGCATTTAAAGACTCTTGAAAATCCATACCTGTCTTGAGTGATTTGCTCAACCCAAGAATTTCATTCAGCTTGAAAGAACCCATGTTGAGTTTTTTAAATGTGGCTTCGGCTAGAGTAAGTTTGGTCTTGACTTTGTCCAGCTTCGCATTTCTTTTTGTGAGTTGGACTTCCAACTTAGTCAAGCAATCAGTCAGATATTGAACCTCTTTTGACAAGAACACCACCTTCTTGTTCTCTTTCTTCCATTCGTCAAGCAATTCTTTGCAAAGGTCATTAAGACCACAAATGAGTTCATCCTTGCTGAACACATTACTTTGTTCACACTCTTGTGAACTTCCTGCATCCATGTTAACAGAACCTACAAAACAAACAACATTTATTAAATTAAAATTGGTATACTTGTTGTATGATATCTCAGGTGCTATCCCAGCATGGATATAACTTGAGATAACACTGTCCGTGTCTGAGTCTTAATTTGTGACCACCATTGCTGTTTGATCTGAATCTTCAGATTGATTGATCTCCTCATCTTCATTGTCACTGAGGGATACCCATAGATTCTTCTCCATCTTCCTTAGAGTGTTAGCACACTCGTTTGAGTAATGACCCCACCCAGAGCATGTGTGACATTGGATTGACTCAAGGTACTTCGGATCAGATCTAGATTGATATTATGATGCTCTTCTTATGGGGTCACCTTTCTGAGTAGATGGAAATGTCCTCTTCGGCATTGAATTGTACACCTTGATTTGTTGCTCTTTATCCTTAACCTGCACATTTTATTTGTTAAACTTTTTTAACATATAATTATATTTCCTAGCAAGCAAGGCAACACTAGCATCTTCACCTAATTCCTCAATAATTTTGCCATCCTCATCAGTTGATAAATTTGAGGATTGAACTTTTAAAGCAACACTCTTACCTTTAGAAGCTTCACTTTGCTCAGCAAGGTTTGACTCAAATTTTTTTTAAAATGCTCATTAAAAAATTGATGCCCATATTGGAAAGGTTGTGAGCCTCTTCTATAGATGAAACCTTCATATTAAAACGCTCAGGGAGTGTTCTAATAGCCTTTGAAACCAATTGTTTATTTGTAAAAGGTTCACCTAAAAGTTGACACTCATTAGCAATGTCAAACAATTTTTCAAAATAAGAGGAAATGGTATCATTTTCACCCATTCTCAACCTTTCAAACTTGCTAGTAAGACCTCTAAGTTTGTTTTCATGCACACTAGAATCACCTTCACAAAACCTTTGTAAAATATCCCAAGCTTCCTTAGCTGTGGAACTATTTTGAACCAGTTTAAAAATGTGCATGTCAACCCACTCAAAAATAGCATTAAGAGCTTTCTCATTGTAGTTAGCTAGGATAATCTCTTCATTAGTCCACTCGGCTTCAGGTTTAACCTGAATGTCACCATCCTCATCTGGAGGTAACAGTGGAAGAGAGTATCCATTAACTACAGATCGCCAAGCTCAAAGATCAATTGATTTGATATGCGAGCGAATACGGATCTTCCAATATGCATAATTCAAACCATCTAAAACATGAAGACATTTTTGTTTTGGATTTGCAAGATCAAAAGCCATGACACCTAGACCAAGCACTTAGTATCGTCAAGTGACCTGCTCTGATACCAATTGAAATTGTCACAGCCTGAAACATAAGTGATATCCAAGGTGATAACAGCACCAACGATGACACTTGAGATAGCACACACACACTTCGAAAATAAAAACAATTTTGTAAAGAGATTGCAGCAGAAAAATAACACCAAAATTGTTTTTCTCAAGTTATATAAATTATATAACTTGAGGATGCCTCTTAGGCAAGACTTTATAATCACTTTATAAAAAGAATTACAAAAGCCGAAAGTTGTTCCCTATAACTAATACAATGTAAGTTCTATGGAACAAGAGATAAAGAACGAATTTCAATCCTAGCCAACACACAACTTGAAACCAAGGTAATCAAGTGTGAAATTACATGGGAGGATGGATAAAACGAACCAACAAAGAACTCTATCTCTAAATGCTTGAAGGTGTGTGAAATTGACATATCTTCAAGTGTCCCCTTCAATGCATATTTATAGTCTTCAATGTCTTGAAGGCTACTCAATTTGTAACAGCCTTGGGGTGTCTTGATCGTGTAGGGAGAGTGGAGAGATTGTTGGGCTTGTTCCTCACTTCATGCGCCAACATCCCACAATTGTAGCAACCGTATCTTGCTCTCCAAGTCCATGCTATAAGACCTTGTACTCCCAAGCTTTTTTCACCTTGTACTCTCTTTGAATCAGCAACAACACCTTTGAAATAGTCTTCCCACGTTTTTGAAGTTGTTGACATAAAGTAACTCTTGAAAAGTTTATGCATAAAACGTTATTTATGCATAACTTTCTCTTTTTCAAATTCTTTCACGTTTCTAGCTCATTCTTCCATCATATTGTAACCTGAAATATGGACTTACAACATATACTAAACAGATCATATTAGCACATTAGTACATAAACAGGTAATCAAAAAATGTGCAATGATATAAATTTCAGCACAAAATCATCTGGAATATGGGAAATCACTCAAAATATCATCTACGTTTTACACTAATAGAATTTACAATATTTTATTGATTGTATCGATAATAAATTCGATACACTTTAATTATAAATATCAATAAAATTAATATACCTTGGATTTTGTAAGTAAATTTTTATGATAATTTTGTGGCTCTTGCAATCTTCAAATACAGACCAAAAAGATTACTCTCTCTCCAACTGTACTCAACAGTTAACAGCATGCCGCCGCCACTCATACTCCCAACTTTCTGATGTAGAGATGTAGAGATGTAGAGAGTGCCATCCTATTTATAATTCTATTCTATTTTATTTCTATGTTCTATTTAAAATTAGACAAAATCAATAATATCATTAGATAATTTATGTTAACTTAAATACTATGCACTGATTTATACTCTCGTTTTTTTCTATATAAGTAATACTTATTAGATTATATATGTTCTCCATCCCATCCCACAACAAGTGATAGCAAAAAATTGAATAACATGTGAAACCCCTATTAAATTTCTGAATATGTGTTTTTATAAGGTGAGTATCTCTTATTATAGAGGGAGATGAGTAAATAATGAAAACTATTTTCTATGGAAACTAAGGCTCCGTTTGTTTAGCGTAAAACATTTTCTGGAAAATGATTTCCTGCAAAATGTTTTCCGAAAAATGAAAATATTTTCCGGAAAATGAGATAAACATGTTTAGCGTAAAACATTTTCTCAATTTTTCGGTGCGAAACAAACACCGAAAAATGGGGAAAATGTTTTACGAAAAACATTTTCCCCCAAACAAACGGAGCCTAAGCAACTATGAAAGGTCAACTAAGCTACTATGAAAATATAAATATTTACAAATATTACAAAGATACTTCAAATATTGCCCATACTCCCCCTCAAATTGGAGCATGAAGATCACAAATGCCCAACTTGCGAAGGAGGTACTCGAACTGCTGCCGACCGAAGGCTTTCGTAAAGATATCAGCCAACTGCTGCTGCGTACGAACGTGAGTGAGACTAATATTCCGAGCCACGAGTTGTTCACGTACATAATGGCAATCGATCTCGATGTGCTTAGTGCGCTCATGAAAAACCGGATTGGAAGCAATATGCAATGCTGCTTGATTGTCACAGTACAACCGCATCGGTTATGTGTGAAAGACACCTAAAGACGCAAGAAATGATTTCAACCAAGTTAACTCACAAGTGGCGCCGACCATGGCACGATATTCTGCTTTCGCGGAAGAGCGAGAAACAGTGGATTATTTCTTGGTTTTCCAAGACACGAGGGAAGAACCAAGGGTGACAAAATAACCAGTGAGAGACCGACGTGTCACAAGGCAACTGGCCCGATCGGAATCACAGAATCCATACAACTGCAAGTCACTGTCATAACGAAGAAGAATACCTTGTCCCGGAGAGCTCTTGAGATAATGTAGAACACGAATTGCAGCATCATAGTGTTCTTGACGAGGTTCTTGCAAGAATTGAGACAAAATATGGACTGAATAGCATATATCAGGTCGAGTGTTAGTAAGATAAATTAATCTACCCACAATGCGCCGATAACCGACAGGATCATCGAGAGCAGGACCATCGGCAAGTGCAAGTTTGTGGTGTTGTTCCATGGGAAAAGCCACAGGTTTGCACCCCAATAGACCTATTTATGCAAGGATGTCTAATGTATATTTTCGTTGGCACATATATAGACCAGAAGACGAACGAGCGAACTCAATTCCGAGGAAATACTTTAGCGGGCCAAGATCCTTAATTTGAAAACAAGACCCCAAATATTGCTTCAAATGAGTACATGCACCAGAAGAGTTACCAGCTAGTACAATGTCATCGACATATACCAAAAGAGACAAAATATATCACCTTTGTGATAGGTGAACAAAGTGTGGTCGACATGTGACTGCATGAACCCAAAATACCGAAGTGCCGCAGCTAATATTGCGAACCAATTTCTTGGAGATTGTCGTAATTCATACAAGGATTTACGGAGCCGACGGACTTTGCCCGCGGCAGAAGCAATAGAGAAACCTGGGGGTAGACGCATGTATACCTCCTCATGAAAATCACCGTATAAAAAAGCATTGTTGACATAAAGTTGGTGAAGCTCCCAACCCTTAGCAACAGCAACCGATAAGAAGGTGTGAACACTGACTAGTTTGGCCACTGGCGTAAACGTCTCGTTATAATCCACACCTTCAGTCTGATTATTGCCACACACGAAAAGACGAGCTTTTAGGCGCTCCATAGAACCATCAGCATTATACTCCACAGCCTGACTGTATGATTGAGGCTCCACCTGAGATGTTAGTGAAGTCACGAATTTTCTATGGGCATTGGAAAATTTAGAGCATGTGACAAAGTGTGCTATAGGGTGCGGGATACCTGAGGACACCTTTTGGAGGGTAGAAGCTGAGACTGAGCTACCTGACCAAGCCGTGTGACATATATAATCTTGAAGATGTGAAGGTATCCGCTGATCCCGATGACCACGACATAACAATTCTGGTTATGCAACTTGAGTAGAGGAAGGAGCAGGCGGTACAGTTTCCCCCACAACTCCCCATGAATTAGCTGAGCTAGTATGCTATTCAAGTGACTGAACTAATGACTTAACAAGAGACTGATACAGGGATTGGACAGGTACGATAACATCGTCAACAAGGAAATTTTCTTAAGAAGTTAGGGAGGCATGTGGAGGTACTTGTAATGCAAATGGAAAAATATTTTCCCGAAAGACAACATCCCTTGATACATATATTTTTTGACTTTTCGAATCATAAACTCGCCACCCTTTTTGTCCATGTGGATACCCCAAAAATACACATTTACGACTTCGAGCAGCAAACTTATCAATCGACTTTTGGTGTACAAAGCATAACGACCCAAAAACCTGTAGGTGAGAATAAACGGGAGGGGATCCAAACAACATTTCATTTGGAGACTTATTTTTCAAAATTTTACTTGGAGTTCTATTAATTAAGTGTGCTACAGTGAAAACACACTTACCCCAAAATTCAATAGGCAGACTAGCCTGAAATCGAAGAGCTCGAGCAACCTCAAGCATATATCGATGTTTACGCTCAACACGGCCATTTTGCTGTGGCGTGCCAATAAAACTACTATGTATCAGAATATCATTCTCTCTATAAAACTTAGGTACGGCTCCAGCAATAAATTCTAAGTCATTGTCACTGCGAACTAATTTCACACTTTTTCCAAATTGAGTTTTGACCATTACACAAAAATCACGCAACAAGTATTTTGTTTCACTCTTATCAGTCATAAGATAAATCCAAACAGCACGACTATAATCATCAACTATGGTCAAAAAATAATGTGCACCAGTAGAATTGGCTTTACGATATGGACCCCAAATATTGCAATGTATAAGATTAAAATATTCAACAACGCGACTATCACTTACGGGAAAAAGATCACGTGTTTGTTTTGCACGAAGACAGACATCACAAGATTTATTACTGCCAGAGTTCTTAACCGCTATGCCAGAAATATGAGATAATGGTTAACTGGATGGATGACCGAGCCGTTGATGCCATAAAATAGAGTCTTCTCCTTCTTTAACCACAGAAGTTGTCGCCAATGTCACAGGCTTGAAGAAGAAGAGCCCATCACGCATCTCACCCACTCCAATCGAAGTACTCAAATTGCGGTCCAGTATTACACACATATTATCAGTAAACATCAAGAAACATCCAGAGTCACGAATAAGTTGCCCAACTGAAATCAAACTACATGACAAGTTGGGGACATATAACACTTGTTCAAGAACTAAACCAGAAGGAAATACCACTCGTCCTTATTTAATAGCAGATGTGTGAGTGCCATTTGGCAATCCCACAGGGGATGGTGAAATATCAACAACATTTATAAGAAACTGGAGATTCCCAGTCATATGATTAGAAGCACCTCTATCAAGCAACCACATATCAGAAAGACTATTATTTTTATTCTTACCAGAAAGTTTCTCAGTGCTAGGAGATGTTTCAAGGAACGTCACGAGGCATTGTAACATATCCGGAGATACGTTAGGGATGATAGGCAACCTATTACCATCTGTTGTTGTTGCTAATTCGGGTACATCAGTATGCATATTGACTGTTGTGGCATTAGCTGATGCTCCAGCAGGTTGTTGATTTTGCTGCACACGATCTCCATGACCTTGGCCCTTGCCACGACCACGTCCACGCCCCGATCCTTGGGGAAACCCAATCCCCTCATAGCATCTCTCGAAAACATGACCAAGCTTGCCACAATATGTGCAAGAAGGTCGACCATAATCGCTGCCTCGACTACGACCTTGAGAGTTTGAGCCGCCAACGTTTGTACGACCAGCTTTAACGGCAAAGCCCACTGCCTCACGAACTGTCTCTTGAGATCGAACAATAGAGCGTTGTCGCTCTTCATGACTCACCATAGCAAATAATTTCTTCAAGGTTGGTACCACATCCATCATATAAATCTGCGAGCAAATATGATGATATATTGTATCATCTAATCCCTGCAAAAACTGGTCAACCCGCTCTTCTTTACGCTGAACTGTTAACTTTTGAGAAGACCCACATGTAGATCCACATGTACAATGGGGAATTTGCACCAAAATGTTGAGTTCGTCCTACAAACCCTTCAATTTTGTGTAATAAGCAACAACAACATACCTTGCTGCTTAGTGGATGCAAGTTTAGTCCGTATTTGATGAATGCGAGGGGCATTACCAATTGAAAAACGTTCAAACAAATCATCCCACAATTCTTTGGCTGACTCACAGTAAGAGACACTAGCTTGAATGGAGTTGTCTAAAGTATTAAAAAGACAAGATTTAACCAACGAAGTATATGTTTTCCAAGCAATTATTTACTCTGATTTAGTTGAATTAGGTTCAGAGTGAGTACCATCAATAAACCCAATTTTACTTTTGGCTTGAAGGCCATCTTTCACAGCACTAGACCAAATATCATAGTTATCACCATTCAAGAGATAAGTAGTAATTTTCACACCTGGTTGTTCGAAAGGATGAATGTAATAAATTGATGATGGATCGTTGATCAGTGGAACCATCTTTCCATCAGACATGATTGTTATTGAATGAGCTTGATAGCAAGGTGACTGCAGGAAGACCAACTTCGTGTTGAAACAAGAAGCAGAGACTGTCTAGCCCTTTGATATGCGAGCAAGCTATGGAATTTGACGCTCCTGCTTGACACTAAATCAACGAGAGGCCACGAATTAGACGACTCCTTCGACGGGAAAAAAATAAGACTACTGACTATCGTAAACGTGTTTTAGGATTGGATACCATGTGAAACCACTATTGAATTTCTGAACATGTGTTTTTATAAGGTGGGGATCCCTTCAGGGGCGGATGTTATATAGTGCCTGGGGTTGCCCGGGCAACCCCTAATTTTTTTTTTTTTTGCAAACTTAGCTTAAAAATATAAATATGCACATTACTGATTCATTGATTGGTTTGTGATTGGAATATTTTTGGTTATTTGATTCATTATTATTTATTTTTTATTCGAATTTTGAAATATATTTGAATAATTGATGTACGTGTTGGATGTTGATGTGTTCTAATTTGTACAAACTTAGCTTAATTGCTTTTTTGATAACATTGGTAATAGGTTGGATCGGTTCTTTCCGGTAACTCCGAGAAATAAAGCAAGCACTAGTGTTTCAATTGCTCAAGAAGATGAATTAGGAAACGTCAAATGTAAATTGTGTTTATTTTATGTAATGTTGACGTATTGAAGCCTACTATATTTAATTATTTATGTATGTAAACATTTTAAATTTTAGTTTTGCGTCAATTTTTTTTTTTTTAGTAAAGAACATGCAACCCCAAATGTTTTGGGGTAGATCCGCCGCTGGATCCCTTATTATAGAGGGAGATGTGTACACAATGGAAATTATTTTCTATGTAAACTAAGCAACTATGCAAAGTCAACTAAGCTACTATGGGAATACAAATATTTACAAATAATACAAAGATACTTAAAATATTGCCCATATAACAAGTGATTAAGAAAAAAGGGATTTTTCTTCAACCAAAAATGAATGTCAATTTTGAATTGAAAAAAAATAATCATAAACATTATTACTACTCACTTTCAAATTTTTAAATTTTTAAAAATATAATAAACTATGAAAAAAACCATTTAGGCACATTTTTATGAAGAAAAAGTTTCAAAATGTTCATTTATTTTTAGACAAAAATAATTATTAAATTTGAGACAAAGTATAATATTGATTTGAAAAAGTACTCACTCCTTTCCAGAACCAAGAGTACTATTTTTCTTTTTGGTATGTCCTTGATTAAATTCATAATTCGCTTTATTCTAAAATGTCAAATAATGAATGAGTAGGTCTGCTGAGAAACGCGTTTCTCCATAACTATGGAGAAACGCGTTTTTAATAGCCAGAAGCTATACGTTTGATAACCAGAAGAAAATTTCTGGATATCAGTCTCAAAGGGTTCTGGATATTCAGAAGCTTTGGAACGGATATCCAGAAGCCTTTGGGCGGATATCCAGAAAAAATAGATTTGAAGCCAAATCCAAGGCCAAGACCACAAATTGCTTATTGAAGGTTTCTGGATATCCAGAAACCTTCAAATGTATATCCAGAAACCATCAAATGAATATCCAGAAACATATTTGAAGCCAAATCCAAGGCCAAGACCGAGAAAATGCTTATTGAAGGTTTTCGGATATCCGAAAAACCTTCAAATGTATATCAGAAACCATCAAATGAATATCCGAAACATTTTGAAAGTTTACTGATATCATTTTGAAGGTTTCTCGGATATCACTTTCATAAGCTTCGGATATCCTTTCAAAGGGTTACGGATATCCGTAACCTTTGAGATTGATATCCAGAAGTAACCATGGGACAAGGTCATGGCCAATACAAAAAGTTTCTGGATATCCTTTCAATAGCTTCTGGATACCCGTAACCCGTTTCTCCATAACTTATGGAGAAACGCGTTTCTCCCTAGATTTTACGATAATGAATAGTGTTTAATACATTCATATCCAGTTCCTTTTATAGAATAAAAAAATATTTACTATCCTACTTTTTATTCACTTTAATCGTTTCGAACAATTATATTTTCAACCAACTTGCACTTGTCTACTCATTTACTAATATTTTCTTAATAAGCGTGCAAATACTTAATATGTTAATATGTTAGTTTGGTATGAAGGGAGTATATTTTTTGGATGAGAATTAAGAAAAAATGTTATATTATACTCCCTCCGTCCCTAAATGTTTGTCCCATTTGACTTTTCAAACATTTTAATTTAGTGATTTTGAAGCTTTAATTTTGGTTATTTTTACGAACGCTTTGAAAATTATTGATAATATACACCGCCGTTATGTAATACTCCGTCCCTAAATGTTACAAGTTTTGAAAATTTAGTGATTTTGAAGCTTTAATTTTGGAAATGAGACTAACTTTTTGGGACAAATAAAAAGGAAAAATGGGACAAACATTTAGGGACGGAGGGAGTATGTAGCAGAGTTATCGTGAATATGAAAAATGTGAATATGAAAAATGAGGTAATTAATAGAATGTGGGATATGCAATTAGAAGTGGATAATTGTTATACGTTTAACAAATGGGTACAATTCAATAAGGAAGTATTATAAAATTTTAATTTTGAGAAATAAGACTTTCTAATACGACACTCACTGAACATTCATTTTAATGTATAATTTCGTGCAAGTTAAATGGTTTTGTTGTAGGGAAGTTACTAGTGAAGGAGACCAAGTTAAAGTTAAAGTTAAAGTTAAAGGGAAAGGAAGAGGTTGAAGTTGCTGCATCTTATGAATAAGGTGAAAGTGGAAGTTATATGTAAATGACTCATTCACTTGTGAAAACTTGAATAGAAAGAAAGTTGTTATATAGTTTTCCTCGACCTATTATTGAATAGCACGAAGGTATCGAGAGTTTTGTGTAGCTAGGAAGTATAATCAATTTCAACAGTTTACGAATGTGAGTACAGATGTGATACACAACTGTCCACACATCCACAAATAATGCAGCGGAATAAAAAGTAAACACATAAATTATATACGTTCACTGGTTTTGATCCCAGCAAACTAGCCCAAAAACTTTTCACTATTAAAAATTGTGTTGCTTACAAAAACACCGATTAGTGAAAACTAAAATACT
The DNA here is from genome assembly GCA_022495995.1 of Adenophora triphylla var. japonica. Classification (NCBI taxonomy): domain Eukaryota; kingdom Viridiplantae; phylum Streptophyta; class Magnoliopsida; order Asterales; family Campanulaceae; genus Adenophora; species Adenophora triphylla. The sequence goes on from JAFEMH010005641.1 coordinate 38,109, forward strand.
AAAACACTAAACAAGTTCTAATAACCTTCTATGATAAGAACAACTCCCTTTCCCAAGTAGACTCTAATCCAATCAGAAGTAAAACAAAGAACTTGACAAAAACCTAAATGTGAGTTCGGATGTATGTCACAACCTTTACTCACAACCTAAATTCACAATGTTGAACTGTGAAGTACAAAAGAATTTGTCTCTCAAATAAATCTCAAAAGCTCTGTCTTCTCTTTATGCTGATCACTTGTATTTATATGCACCTTGAGAAGATCTTCACGAATCCAACACTTTCCTTATGTGAGTTTTCCAATTTCTACAAGGAAACATAAAGCAAACTCACAAAGAAAGAGATTTTGTTAGAAGGTTAGTTCTAATATAAATATATGTACATAAATAAAAGATATTTACAATATTAACAAAGTCCTTTTCATAATAGGACAATATAAATCTTTCCATGAAAATCCCAAAATCAACTTACCAATTATGATATTGATTCAAAATAAGGAAACACATTGTTTCCTAAAAACTCACTCTTTCAATTTTCCCCTATTTTGGACTTTCTGATCAAAACTCAAGATTTATGATTTAGATAATAAGGACCAACATTTTCAGACTTGAAACTGTCCCTGAATGGATGTGTGAGCAGATGTGTCAACACATCCACACAAAAACTGCATAGAACAAGTTAGAACTAAAAGTTGTAGTTCAATAAATGTAAACCAAAGCAGCCATTCAGCAAAGTATTTAGGGATTACAGACCAAGTCTTAAACTAAAAAATATCAAAAAACAAAAAATCAAATATATCAAATATCAAACGCAAACATGTTGATTTTCAATCACCAGTAAGAACAAACACTAAAACTCCTCCTGAGTTTAAGCATTTCAACTGAAACATCAGCAGTAGCAGCAAAGACAAGATCAATATCATTCTCATCTATCCTTTTCTTCTTCTTCTCCCTCTTTTTGACTAGAAAGTGTAGTCTCCCATTTCTGAAGATCCACATTCAAAACCTTAAGATTTTTGGCATGTGTTTGGGAGGCAATCAGTTAAGCATTGAGGACGGTGGAGAGGGCAACAGCTGTAGCAATTTCTGCATCTAGAGCTTCCATTTGATCATTAACATAAGTTGCAGATGTGTGACAAGATGTGGCCACATCCTGACCCACATCCACAGCTTCAGCTCCATTGATTCTGCAGATTGGTTAGACAGAGAGAGAGAGAGAAATATATGGTGTGTGTGTGTGAGAGAGAAAAATTGGAGCAAAGGAGGAAAAAATACAGTGAGATTTAAGGAGATGTGACAAGGGATGTGCCACATAAATACTCACAATTCCCCCTTTCCTACTCAAACATAGATTCCTTCCTCAAATAGAACTCAGGATTGCAGTAAATACAGAAAGAGTCCACAACGGCTATAAACACTTGAGAAATTTCCACACAAAACAAATCACGAAAAAATAGGGATTAAGAAATATCAAAAAATATTGCCAACCTTTTATGGTAACAAACAAACGTCAACCATATCTTTTCCACAGAATCCCTTTGAAATTGTCCTTCCTTTTCCAATGAGGATTGATACACACCTTTCTTTTTCATGAGAGATATTGGAAAACAAAAACATGTTAAATCAAAGAGTAAGTTAAGAATGAAAATAAGCTAACTGGCATATTTACAAAGCACCCTATATGACCTAATATGCAGTATGACTAGCATGATGCAACACACAGGTGAATGAAAAAATCTCAGCTCATAGATGTGGCATAGGATGTGAGTCACATTTGGGGACACATTTAGATCACAAAAAGTCAATGAGCAATAATCCAATCTGCACAGCCTCTAGGATGCATCCACCCATTTTTTATTGTGGATATTTACATTTTGAGTAGCTTTCACTTTTCTTATTTTCCAAAAATAGCTCTTTTTCCCAATGATTTTTTCAAGATTGATTTCAAACTTTCTGTTGAGAATCTCTTGATCACAATGGTTTGGAATCAAACAATGGGTGAAGCAGTTGTTTCTCATAGATTTAAGGCACCCACTGTGAGATATCTAATAAGATTATAACAAGTTATCAAAAGACAACAAGAAGAGGAAATGCCCACAATTAAGTGATCAGAAAAAGTCAAAGATGTAAGACTCACAAGTGATCACACTGAGATAATTAGTACAAATGCATGATAATTTTTTTTTGTTAAATAATATACAGATGTGTCAGGGAATGTGTGCACATTTGTGACACACAACCTTAAATATCACACATGCCAAGAGACTTTCTCACGGAGGAAAATCTCTCCAAATCTAATGCCTTTGTAAATATATCAGCCAATTGATTTTCAGTCCCAACAAATTCCAGACACACAGTTTTTTGTTCTACAATATCCCTAATGAAATGGTGTCTAATATCAATATGCTTTGTTCTAGAATGTTGGACAGGATTTTTGGATATGTCTAAGGCACTTTTGTTATCATAAAAAGCAGTCAAAATTTTGCTATTCAATCCATAGTTTTTCAGCATTTGATTCATCCACAACAGTTGTGTGCAGCAACTTTCAAGGGCTACATATTTAGCCTCAGCTATGAACAAGGAGACATAACTTTTTCTCCTTCTATACCAGGAATCAAGGATGTCACCAAGGTAGGAACATCGAACACAGATGTTTTTATCATCAAAATTGTCTGCCCAATCTAAGTCAATGTAGCCCACTATGTTAGACACACAGAAGTAACAACATACCTGAGTATAAGGATGTATGACTCCATAAAGCATCCAAATAACTGTGATTTACCTTCTCATTCCTCTGATTTGCCTTTGATCATGCATTTCACCAGCCACTTGAGAAGTGGGGTGATCTTTCTGAATTCTGGATAAAATGTCATCTGATCTATCAACAGACCCAACATGGTTTCTTTCAGAAATAGCTTCTCCCTCTGAATCTGAATAACTGTCTTCAGACTCAGTTCTTTGTGTGGATGTGTGTTCAGATGTGGGAACGGTTGTGTACACATCTACAGACACATCCTTTTGCACATCTGGACTCACATCTGCCAGTTTTTCCTTTGCAGTGCTTTTCGTATCTTCAGGTCCTGTATCAGCAGATTTCCACTCTAGTTGATAACCTGAAACATCATCCTCGGTAGTTTTGAGGTTAAAATCAAGTGTATCATCAACTACACCATCAGAAAGACTCAAACAAGACAAGTTGTCACAAAACTTGTAACAATTGTCAGATGATCTTAGACTAGTGAGGACACATGTGTTAGACTCATCTAGCACCTCACATATTTTCTTATCAAATTTCACATATAAGTCATCATCACATAACTGACTCATACTAATGAGATTAGTCCTAAGACCTTTCACATGATACACATTGTGAAGTTTTGGGAGACCTTCAACTGCTAAGGTTCCCTTACCAATTATTTTTCCTTGTGCCCCACCACCAAAATTTACTTTACCACTATTGACAACAGTTTATTCTGTCAAAACATCTTGGTTACCTGTCATGTGCATAGAGCACTCATTATCAAAAAATCAGGAACCAGAGACACTACCCTTGAGGAAAGAGCAGACAACATTGCAGGTAGCACTAGATTTAGCCATCCACTTAATTTCAACTTTCTTTTTGTGGTACAGAGGTCTCAGATTACTTGAATGTGTACACATCTTCTCACACATATGGGACTGATTATCATAACCATATTTCTTATCAGCCTTTAACTTGTAACAGAAGGGTCTAATGTGCCCAGGAGCAAAGCAATAATGACAGATGTAGTGCCTTCTCCTTGGCCTTTTCTCACTCAAAAATGATTTTTCTTTCAAAATTGATTTTTCCACACTTTTTGAAGTAGAAGCCTCACATCCCTCCTTTACAAAATTTCCTTTTTCAAAGCCCAGACCAGTTTTATTAAGTTGACCCATAGAAATAGCTTCATCAAGTTTCATTTGCTTTTGTTCAACTTGGTAAAAGTACTTTCAGCTTTTTCACACTCATTTTTGAATTTTTCAAGCTCAACTTCTCTCTTGGTAACAAGGACTTCTAGTTTGACAATGGTATCTTTTTGAACATCAATTTCTTTTGAAAGTTTGGATTTCTCATCTTCACAGGAAATCAATTTATCAGATAGAGCTTTATTTACCTTAGCAAGTACCTCAATTTTGTCCATACGTTTCATCCAATCAGCATGTAGTTCCTTATAGGTTGCAAAGAGTTCCTCATATGGTATGTCCCTATCTTCATCATCTGAATCTCCTTTTACAGAGAAACAGTTGAAGGTCTACTCGGATGTGAGTTCGGATGTGTACACATCTGTATCCACATTCGTCTCCAGATCAGCTTCAGAAAATTCTTCTTTATTTGTATCTGCAGTATAAGCATTAAAACAGACAGAGGAAGATTCAAACGCAGAGATGTTAGCAAATACTTCATCATCCTCACTATCACTCGAGGCAGCAGTGTAACTAATTCCCCTATTCTTAAGTGTGTTAGCACACTCATTAGCAAAGTTATCAAAGCCACGACATGCTCTACATTGCACAGAATCAGAATTTTTCTTGTTATCAAAACTTTTCTTCTTGGACTCCTCATCAGAATTATCTTCTTGTTTCTCTAAATCCTTAGAGTTTTTTCTAGGAAACTTGTTTCTCCTTTTGTTTTTCAAAATAGAATTGAACTTCTTGGTGATTACAGCCACATCATCTTCCTCAAGATTAGATTCATTAATTTCAGATGAAAGGTCAGCTATTTCCTTTGGAATGGCTACAGAACTTTTAAGGGCAATACTTATTGCCTAATTCTTTTGTTGAGCCTCAAGATTGAGCTAAAAAACAGTTAGAATACCAACGATTTTATCTAAATCTACTCTGTTGGTGTCGTTGGTTTCTTCAATAACAGCCACCTTGATATTGAACCTTTCAGGTAAGGTCCTCAAAATTTTACTCACAAGTCTGGCATTCGAGATTGATTCTCCCAGACCAGTACATTCATTCGAAATCTCATGGATTTTAGCAGCATAAGAGACTATGTCTTCGGTCTCTTCCATTCGAAGTATTTCAAACATATTCATTAAAATTCTAAGCCTAGTAGCCTTTACACTTGAAATTCCCTCACATTGCATTTGTAAGATATTCCACACAGCTTTAGCAACATTTTCATAAGTGATAAGTTTGTACATATTTCCAAAAATATGGCTGGAAATAGCACCCATTGCTTTTGAATTATAATTAGTAGCATGTATTTCTTCAAGAGTCCCCCTCTCTTCAGGTTTCTTCTCAAAGACAGAATCACCAATGCCTGATTCAGGCCTTTTCTCCACAGTAGGAGGTTGTCAGGCCACAAGAATACACATCCATGCCCTTTCATCAATACCTTTGATGTAATTACGCATCTTAGACTTCCAAAGAAAATAATTTGTGCCATCCAAGACAGGAGGACTGTTTTGATGATTTTGGCATTCCATTGTGACTACACTTTCTGGATCAACACTCAGTAATATTTCGAGAGTTAGCTCTGATATCAATTGAGAGTTTCGTGTAGCTAGGAAGCACAATCAACTTCAACAGTTCACGGATGTGAGTATAGATGTGATACACAACTGTCCACACATCCACAAATAATGCAGCGAAATAAAAAGTAAACACAGAAATTATATACGTTCACTGGTTTTGATCCCAGCAAACTAGGCTTACGCCCAAAAACTTTTCACTATTAAAAATTGTGTTGCTTACAAAAATATCGATTAGTTAAAACTAAAATACTAAACAAGTTTTAACCACCTTCTATGATAAGAACATACTCTCTTTTCCCAGTAGACTCTATTCCAATCAAAAGTAAAATAGAGAACTTGACAAAAACCTAGATGTGAGTTCGGATGTATGTCACAACCTTCACTCACAACCTAAATTCACAATGTTGAACCGTAAAGTACAAAAGAATTTCTCTCTCAAATAAATCTCTAAAGCTCTGTCTTCTCTTTGTGCTGATCACTTGTATTTATATGCACCTTGAGAAAATTTTCACGAATCCAACATCTTCCTTATATGAGTTTTCCAATTTCTACAAGAAAACATAAAGCACACTCACAAAGAAAGAAATTTTGCTAGAAGGTTAGTTCTAATATAAATATATGTACATAAATAAAAGATATTTACAATATTAACAAAGTCCTTTTCATAATAGGACAATATAAATATTTCCATGAAAGTCCCAAAATCAACTTACCAATTATGATATTAATTCGAAATAAGAAAACACATTGTTTCCTAAAAACTCACTCTTTCTTTCAGGTACAAGGTCAGAAAGTATGGAAAGCATAAAAGTTATTCGTAAGTATTCAAATGGAAGTATTGGTCTTCCTACGGTCAAGGCACTAGGACATAAAGTTGTGGGAAATGGATTTTTCAACCAACCAAGGAGGATTACGTGTTACAAGGAGTAGATATCAAGTTTTGAACGTCTATATAAGTATAGGAGCTAATCCATTGTCATTCACACAACCTACAAGCAAAATCTGCAATTAGGAAGAAAACACACGCAAGTGTTCTTGGGTATTACCCAACACCTCGTACAACACCAGCATACTGAGTTGTAATAGTTATTATTATGAAAGAGACTTTCTTTGTTGGGAATTGTGAGAAGTTGAGATAGTGTATTATAGATTGGAACTTCGTTTCATGAATCTTATAGTATTATTTATAGAAAGTGGTTTCATGGATCTTATAGTATTATTTATAGGAAATTTTCGACATTTTTACGTATAACTCATATATATATATATATATATATGCCTTTGGGGTGCCCTTAAGTTATATTTATATAACATGAGATAAATCTACTCTTGCTTGTGCTTTATTTTTTTCTGCAATTTTTTTTTTCAAATTCATTTTAAAGTGTTTAAATTTGTAGGTAGTCGTCTGTGTCATTGATGATGTTACCCAACATTGTATATAACACCTGTGAATTTCAAAGTTCTTAATTTTGAAATAGCAAAATTAAGAACTTTTAAACGGGACGGATGTAAGGCTATTAACATTTTCATATTTGAAATAGCAAAATTAAGAACTTTTAAACGGGACGGATGTAGTCCAACAGAAAAAAGAAAAATAGAAGAAAAAATAAAAGGGATAGTGCTACTGCACAAGTTGTGCCAAATTTGATGCGGACTAGACTATAGAGAAGTGTTAGAGATAAAGAAGGAGATTCACCAAATATTCAGTTACCTAAGTTAGTATTGAGCCAACTTAGAAAATATACCTTAGTTAGAAGTATTCTTCAATTAGAATTATATTTACTATATTAGAATTCTAGTCTTATTAGGTTTTGTTATTACCTTATTTACTTCCTCTTGTTATGTATAAATAGAGTCTTTACAATATCAATTAAACTCAAGACATCTTCTTTAATATTTATCAAAGCTTACATGGTATCAGAGCTTTTCGATCCAAACTCTCCCCACCTCTTTCGCGCAATCAACTTTTTTTCTAGCCATCTTCTCCAATGGTCGCCCACGTTTCAACCCTCCCTAACCCCACCAACTCAAACTCTCCTATCATTCTTGACAATTTATCTTGATAAAATCATAAAATCTCACCCTCCTCACATGGAACCCACCAACCCCCCTTCCTTTTCTTTCTCTTCTTTCCTATCCAATTACTCCCTCACCTTCAATTGCCTCTTTCTCATATCATCAAATTAACTAACAAAACCCTTGTAATCTTCCTTTCTCTTCTTGAATTTCTCTTAGTTATTGAGGATCAAGAGTTTTTTTTCCCAACCCTTAACCCCACCCCTTCTTGCTCAAACCAATATCTTTTCTTCCACCGAAGAAAAGCCATTAAATATTTTTTTTCTTTTCCTTTTCTCTTAAAATCATTTTATTTCTTTATCAATGTTTTTTTCTCTTCCAACGAAGAAAAAATATTATTTTATCTCAAATTAACTCTCTTTCTCAAATTGTTCTCCTAAATCAATGTCTTTTCTTCCGCCGAAGAAAAGCCATTAAATATATTTTTTCTTTTCTTTTTCTCTTAAAATCATTTTATTTATTTATCAATGTTTTTTTCTCCTGCAACGAAGTAAAACTATTTTTTATCTCAAATTAACTCTCATTCTCAAATTGGTCATCTCTTTGGCCACTTCAAAATTGGCGATGCTATTGTGTCATCTCCTTCTTAAACTTTTTTTTCCTCAATATAACGTTGAGTATTCTTTTTCGCCTCTTCACTCAATCTCCCTTTGAAACGAAATCCAATTCGTTGTCGAGACATAATATCGTCGTTGAGACATAGTCGATAAGACACAAAATTTCTCGTCATTGCGACGTAAAATTATCGTCATCACGACGTAATAAACAACAACAAAAACAACAAAGTCTTCAACAACAACAAAGTCTTCAGCAACAACAAAATTTTCAACAACAATAAAGTCTGCAGCAACAACAAGTCTTCATTATGTCCAAGATTGAACACTCCTATCGGCCGTCCATCTTGTGGGGGCATGTTAGTAATAAAGAAGGAGATTCATCAAATATTCAGTTACCTAAGTTGGTATTGAACCAACTTAGGAAATTTACCTTAGTTAGAAGCATTCTCCAATTAAAATTATATTTACTATACTAGAATCCTAGTCATATTAGATTTTATTATTACCTTATTTACTTTCTCTTGTAATTTATAAATAGGGTCTTTACAATATCGATAAAACTCAAGATATCTTCTTCAATACTTATCAAAGCTTGCATGGTATCAGAGTTTTTCGATCCAAACTCTCCCCACCTCTTTCGCTCAATCAATTTGTTTTCCAGCCATCTTCTCCAATGGTCGCCCACACTTCAACCCTCCCTAACCCCACTAACCCAAACTCTCCTATCATTCTTGACAATCTATTTTGATCGAAACCATAAAACCTCACCCTCCTCACATGAAACCCACCAATCCCCCTCTCTTTTCTTTCTCTTCTTCCCTATCCAATTACTCTCTCACCTTCAATTGCCTCTTTCTCATATCATCAAATTGATTAACAAAACCCTTGCTATCTTCCTTTCTCTTCTTGAATTTCTCTTGGTTATTGTGGATCAAGAGTTTTTTTTCCAACCCTCAACCCAACCCCTTCTTGCTCAAACCAATGTCTTTTCTTCCACCGAAGAAAATTCATTAATTTTTTTTTTCTTTTCATTTTCTCTTAAAATCATTTTATTTCTTTATCAATGTTTTTTTTCTCTTTCAACGAGGAAAAATATTTTTTTTTATCTCAAATTAACTCTTTTTATCAAATTGTTCTCCTAAATCAATGTCTTTTCTTCCACCGAAGAAAAGCCATTAAATATTTTTTTTCTTTTCCTTTTCTCTTAAAATCATTTTATTTCTTTATCAATGTTTTTTTCTCTTCCAACGAAGAAAAACTATTTTTTTATCTCAAATTAACTCTCATTCTCAAATTTGTCATCTTTTTGGCCACTTCAAAATTGACGATGCTATTGTGTCATCTCCTCTTAAACTTTTTTTTCCTCAATGTAACGTTGAGTATTCTTTTTCGCCTCTTTACTCAATCTTCCTTTGAAAACCAAACTCAATTAGTTGTCGAGACATAAAATCGTCGTTGAGACGTTGTCGATGAGACACCAAATTCCTCGTCATTGCGACGTAAAATTATCACCATTACAACGTAATAAACAACAACAACAGCAACAAAGTCTTCAACAACAACAAAGTCCTCAACAACAACAAAATCTTCAACAACAACAAAGTCTGCAGCAACAACAAGTCTTCATTTATGTCCAAGATTTGACTCTTCTATCGACCGTCCATCTTGCGGGAGCATGTTAAAGATATAGAAGGAGATTCACCAAATATTCAGTTACCTAAGTTGATATTGAGTCAACTTAGAAAAGTTACCTAAGTTAGAAGTATTCTCCAATTATAATTATATTTATTATATTAGAATTCTAGTCATATTAGGTTTTGTTATTACCTTATTTACTTCCTCATGTTATGTATAAATAGGACATTTACAATATCAATAAAATTCAAGATATCTTCTTCAATATTTATCAAAGCTCGCAAGAAGGACTATTTTAAATCAGCAGCAACATTATTAATAAAAAATAAATTTGAACATTCATTTAAATAAAATGGAGGGACTAGTTTATAAATTAAAAAATGTTTAACCTGGGTTTAGAAATGGCGTAACAGAACATTTGAGGTAGACTCAGCACTTGTGCAAGGGAAAATGTACCCTCTAAATCCCCAGGTAACAAGAATTTGGGACTGATCACGTGCAAAATCGTGGCTTTCAGATGGGCAACAATTCATACTTGGGCTTGGGTTCTAATTGTAGAGTGTTCAGCAAAAGGCCTAAACCACGGCTACTAATAAAATAAAATACTCCCTCCGTCCCGGATCTTGGTGCCTAGTTTGACTTTTCATGTAAATTAAGGAGAGAGTATTATATTGAAAGTGTTGTGAGTGTGAAAATAAAATAGGAGAGAGAATGAGTGGAGGGAATAGTAAATTATAATGGTGTTGTGAGTATTAAATAATGTAGGAGAGAGAATGAGTGGAGGAAATAGTAAAGATTCCTTTTCATTTTAGGAAATGTGCACGTAGGTTTGGGACGCCAAAAATGGAAAGTGTGCACGTAGGTATGGGACGGACGGAGTAGGTGGTATTATGTGAGACAGTCTCACCATATAGACGGGGTTATATTTTTTCTTTAAAAATGTTACCTTTTAAATATGTGACATTTTTAGAAGTTAAAATATAACCCTTTAAAGAGAAAATGTATTCTTATCGTATCTCGTGAGATGGTCTCAATGAAATTTTTGTCCTAATAAAAGAGCAAATTACAGCATACCCCAAAGAAATATTTTGGGTTATCGGGTTGTGACGGGATATTATACTCCAATGTCACAAGATTATATTAAGATTTTAAAAAAAAATTGTTAACATTCAGGGAAACTAACTAGGGGTGTAAATGGTTTGGTTTGGTGGAATTTTTTAAAATCTGAGATTTCACCTTAAAATCAATTGATACTAAGGGAAGTGGCTCAGAATTTTTATATACTATAGGCAAGATTTGTCAATTTTCAATATGGAATAATATCTCTAACACGCCCCTCACGTGTAGCGGTATCAATCGGGTGGCGCGGAGTAACATCGTGGGCCGTTAGGCCTGCACGTGTAAAGCACATGCTCTGATACCATCTTAAAGTCTGAGGTTCTACCTTAAAACCAATTGGTACTAAGGGGAGTGTCCCAGGATCTTTATATGTTATAGGCAAGGTTTGTCAATTCTCAATATGGGATAATATCTCTAACAGAATTTACGTACCAAACCATTAGTCATCGATTTGAGAAATTTTTAAACCAAATCGAATCATGAAAACATTCAAACCGCGGTTCAATTATATGGTTCAAACTGCGGTACAGACCGTGATTCATACCATGATTTAGGCTACGATTTCAAACCACGATTCAAACCATAAAAAAGTGTAATATCTGGACCCGAATTGTAAATGTCCCCAAACTTTGGACTCTAAAATGTTGGAACATTAAACGATTCATTAACCATGAACCGTCTCATAACTAGATTAAGAAGAGAAGAAGAAGAAGAAGAAGAAGAAGAAGAAGACGGAAGCGTGTACCTTGTGATTCCATTATTGTTCTTGTTCTTGTTCTTGTTCTTGATGAAGATATGAAGATAGTCTTTGATTTAGGAAGAGTAGATCTTCTAAATGATGAGTGCCCTTTACTCTCTTTGATCTTCAAGTACTTAGGAAGAGTTTTGACTGAATGAGAATGTAATTAACTAGTGATTCATATGCTTGATGGATAGGCCTTTATATAGGAATCCAAGGGGCACTTCATTTAGGGACTACACCTATTGATATATAAGACATTACCATTATGCCCATCATTTAATGGTATATTTATATTATGGAATTCTACATATTATTTTGAGTTCTATACTTTATACCATATATTATAATATTGATCATTATATTATTAAGTATTTATATGTTACATTAATCCATGTTCTTACAATCTCCCACTTGAATTATTATAACATATACCTTCACTTAATAAATTTCTTAAATCATATTTATAACACAAATGACAACCCTTATGTGCACTTTGTTGTCATTCGAAAACAATCCCGTCCATTAGTCATATAAGTATAAGGACTAAAGGGGCATTCGTTGTAATTGATTCGCAACTAAACCCACATTAATCACATATATATATCCAACTAAATGACATAGATTAAGTATAGATATGTAGCATGGAATATTAATGAATATATATGAAGAACGTATATATATATTCTCCAACTAGTCCTACTTTAACCAAATGAGATCGATTTAAATAAAACAACACAAGGAAATAGAAAACATTAAGAACTCCCACTGATTTAAGCATTATCAAAAGTCATTACACCCATATGAGCAACATGCTCGTGAAATACTAAAGGAGATAATGCCTTAGTAAATGGATCCGCTAACATGGAGTTTGTACCAATAAGTTCTATTTCAATTTGTTCATTTTGTACTCTCTCTCACACAACAAGAAACTTAATATTTATATGCTTAGATTTAGATGAACTCTTGTTGTTGTTGGAGTACAATATCGCGGCCCGATTGTCACAATATAACTTAAGTGGTCTTTCAACACCTTTGACAATCTGCAGTCCTTCAATAAATTTACGCAGCCATATAGCTTGATTGGATGCCTCATAGCAAGCAATAAATTCGACTTCCATGGTGGAAGTAGTAACTAATGTTTGCTTGGCACTTCTCCAAGATATCGCTCCACCGGCCAAAGTGAAGACATAACCCGATGTCGATTTGCGACTATCTTGGCATCCAGCAAAGTCGGAATCGGAAAAACCAATGATCTCAAGATGATCCGACTTTGTATATGTAAGCATGTAGTTCTTCGTGTTTTGTAAGTATCTCATCACTCTTGTGGCTGTGACCCAATGTTCTCTTCCTGGATTGCTTTGATATCGCCCAAGCATGCCAACAATAAAGGCAAGATCTGGGCGAGTGCAGACTTGAGCATACATTAGGCTTCCTACTGCGGATGCGTAAGGGATATTTTCCATATACTTGGATTCAAGATTATTTTTAGGACATTGATTTAAACTGAACTTATCTCCCTTAGAGACCGGGGTGTCATGTGGTTTACAATTTTCCATGCTAAACCTTTGTAATACCTTCTCTATATAGTTCTTTTGTGATAATCCTAACATACCTCGTGAGCGATCACGATGTATTTGGATTCCTAATACAAAAGAAGCTTCTCCAAGATCTTTCATCTCAAATTTATTTGAGAGAAATTTCTTAGTTTCCTTAAGAAGGTCCTTATTATTACTAGCAAGTAAAATGTCATCCACATATAAGACCAAAAATATAAACCTACTCCCACTGAACTTATGGTATACACAATCTTCACCAAGATTCATTTCAAAGCCAAATGAAAGAATAACTTGGTTAAATTTTAAGTACCATTGACGAGATGCTTGCTTGAGCCCATAAATGGATTTCTTAAGTTTACAAACTAGTTGACTAGTTTGATCCGAATCAGTCACCATTTCTGGTTTCTTCATATAGATAGTTTCCTCAATGTCGCCATTGATAAAAGTTGTCTTTACATCCATTTGATGAAGCTCAAGGTCAAAATGTGCCACTAAAGCCATAATGATCCTAAAAGCATTTTTAGAGGATACCGGTGAAAATGTTTCTTTGTAATCAATGCCTTCTTTTTTAGTAAACCCTTTAGCGACAAGACGAGCCTTATGTCTTTCCACATTACCTTGTGAATCCCTTTTGGTCTTAAAGACCCATTTACACCCAATGGGTTTCACATTCTTAGGTAATGGGACAAGATCCCAAACGTTATTGTCATTCATGGATTTTAACTCTTCATTTATGGCATCAATCCACTTATGAGAATTTGGACCACTAATGGCTTCATGGAAGGTGATTGGCTCATCTCCCACTGAACCTAACAGTTCCTCATTCTCGGCAAGATACACATCATAATAATCCGGTATAGCACTCCTTCTTGCTCTATTAGATCTTTTTAATGGCACCGGTTCTTCTTGATTTTGAGGGTGTTGAATTTCCTCATCAACATTTTCATGTTGTTCATTAATAGGAGAATTAACGTCATTTTGAATATTATGTTCTTGTCGAATTTCAGGCACAACTGCTTGATTTTCGATAGAAACTATAGGAAGAGGTATAGAAACGAATTCCTCTTCCATTTCTTCAAATTCAAAATTACTATTCAAATTTTCCCCTCTAAATTCAACATCCTCAAAGAACCTAGCATTTTCCGTCTCGAAAAAGGTTTTAGTGTTTGGGTCATAGAATTTATATCCCCTAGATCTTTGAGAATACCCTACAAAATAACTACTAACGGTCTTAGCGTCCAACTTTCCTTCGTTAGGTCTATAAGGCCTAGCTTTCGGACAACCCCAAACATGAAGATGATTAAGGGACGGTTTCTTACCGGTCCATAATTCATAAGGGGTTTTGTCAGTAGCTTTTGAAGGAGCTCTATTAAGTAGGTAGGTTGCGGTTTTCAAAGCATCGCCCCATAATGAGTGAGGTAAAGAAGTACAAGAAACCATACTTCTTACCATATCCTTAAGGGTTCTATTACGTCTCTCGGCTACACCATTCATGCTAGGTGTCCCCGGCATGGTGTAGTGAGGGACAATCCCACACTCTTCCAAATATCGAGCAAAAGGACCCGGACGTTGTTCTCCCGAACCGTCATTCCGACCGTAGTATTCACCACCACGATCGGATCTAACGTTCTTAATAGTCTTTTCAAGTTGATTTTCAACTTCGGCTTTAAAAGACTTGAAAACGTCCAATGATTGAGACTTTTCATGAAGTAAATAAATGTATCCATAACGAGAGAAGTCATCTATGAACGTAATAAAATATGTTTGTCCGTTCCATGAAGAGGTAGGGAACGGTCCACATATGTCCGTATGAATTAGTTCTAAGACTTTTGTAGCTCTCAAGGATTCATTTTTGTTTGTACTATTTGTAAATTTTCCCTTAAGACATTCAATACAAAAGTTATTTTCCGGAGTATCAAGCTTATGTAATATTCCCTCGGACACAAGCTTGTCAATTCTCTTTTTGGAGATATGACCCAAACGCCTATGCCACAAGGTATAAGAGTTTTTTCTTGAAAACTTTCGTTTTATGCCTCGAGAGTTAGTTTCATTATTATGGGACTCATTTAATGAATTGACTGTGTCAAGTAAATATAGATTATCAATGTAAGACAAAGAGCTAGTACCAAAAAGTTTTGAATCA
This sequence comes from Adenophora triphylla var. japonica, assembly GCA_022495995.1. Lineage (NCBI taxonomy): Eukaryota > Viridiplantae > Streptophyta > Magnoliopsida > Asterales > Campanulaceae > Adenophora > Adenophora triphylla. The sequence goes on from JAFEMH010005641.1 coordinate 53,435, forward strand.
AAATATAAATTGCATTTATTATTACCAAAGATGCAAGAATAACCTTCTCGATCTAATGTAGTGACGGAAATTAAATTCCGTCTAAATGATGGAATAATAAATACATTGTTCAAAACTAAATAATATCTGGTACTTAATGATAATCTATAGGTCCCTATGCCTTCCACCTCTACCGGTTTTCCAGCTCCCATGTAGATGAATCTTTCACCTTCATTAGGCGTTCGGTAGTTCAGGCAACCCTGCATACATGAACTTCTGTAAGTAGTTGCACCGGAGTCTAACCACCATGTATACGAAGGAATTGAAACTAAATTAGCTTCGGTCTGAAACAAAGCTAAATGACATACCTTTCTTAATTCGCCATTGGCGATACTTATGGCAGTCGGGCTTCATGTGAGTGGGGTCCTTGCAAAAGAAGCACTTTTTCACCTTTTGATCATTTGATGATCCCTTAGGCTTCTTTGATGCAACCGCAATCTCCTTACCTTTTCTCTTAATCCCACGAGAAGAGGTAGATGCATAATATGCACTTTCGGATTTGGTGTGTTTCAACCTATCTTCTTCCTCCGTGACATGTGAAATTAATTCATTAATATTCCACTTGTCCTTTTGACAATTATAGGTCGTTTCAAAATGACCAAATTGTGAAGGAAGAGAAATTAAAGCCAAATGCACAAGCAAGTCTTCCGATAAGTCCAACTTGAGTGCTTTTAATTCCATTGATAGATGAAACATCTCCATTATGTATTCCCTTAGGTTTTCGGTGCCCTTATACCTCATGGAAACAAGCTTCCTCAAGGTAGCACTTGTTTCCGATTTATCACTTTTGGCAAAGCGTTGTTCTAGGGCATCTAGGAAACCTTTTGCACCATCATCCTCGGAGACACCGTTCGAAATGTCTCCGGATCGCATTCTTAATTATGCTTAGGCTAACGCGATTAGAACGCTTCCACCTCTCCGAACTTAAGCGGTCTTCCGCAGTGCTTTTATCGGCTAGAGGGCAGAGCTTGTTCTCTTAATGCAAGGTCAAGGTCCAAACAGCCTAAGACCATAATAATCTTGTTTTTTCAAGTTTTAAAGTTTGTCCCAGTTAGCAAAGGAATTGAGTTTAAGACAGTAGTAACAGATGAAGCACTGATCAAATCTGAATGAAGAGAACAAAAGAATGAAACAAAACATATATAAGAAACTACACAATGATTAATTATATCAAAATGAATTCCATCATAATAAAAGATAATCAATATGACATCAAGACTAATCTTTGGATTGCGAATTGACTCACAATTTGATTTATCTTAGGGTAAACAAATAGCTTTAAACATTACACTTTAAATACTTGCCTTCCTTTGGGCCGAATCAAGTACAAAAGTGTCCTAAAATTTAAGGTACTTGTTCCCCGGCAATAAAGAATATAAACAATTCACTTTAAACACCCGCCTTCCTTTGGGATGGTTCACAGCATTTAAAATGACCAAAAGTTTAGTTCAATTATTACCCCATGAATGTAAATACCTAGTCAACAACAAGGTCTCCTTTGGGAAACAAGCATGTTATTACATATCAATATTTACATTCATCTTTTAACAAGTTTGAATTTAATCAACAAGGTCTCCTTTGGGAAACAAGCATGTTAATTATGTCCAAAATGTTAAGGATATAATTAATCGGAAACAAAAGGCCTTAAGTTATTTCTGAAAATTTAAAGGGTAAATAAATAAGTGAAATTTATCATTAAAAGATAGTATCCTTTTGTTCTACCCGTCCATTCTTAAAGTTCGATAACTCTAAGAACCGCCGAAGCGCGACTGGTGTCCAGATACTATAATTTACTAACAAATTATCACAAAAGACCAAAAGGGTATGAATGACCAAAAATTGCAGCTTCTATAAACATTGAAGCTTACGCACACATGGGCGGCCGCGCAGTCAAGGTAGGCGACCGCCCAAGCTTCAATTCCACAAATTTTAAAGTCGCTGCACACACATGGGCGACCGCCGGTCAAGATGGGCGACCGCCTGCTGCATTTCACAGGCATTGAAGTTGCTGTACACATGGGCGACCGCCCAGATCAAGATGGGCGACCGCCCATGTGCCCAGTGCCCAGATTTGACGAAAAGTCACCATTTTTAACACCCTTTTATGAACATTTTTGAACCCTTTTATGAACAGTTTTGAACCAAATAGAGAGAGTCATACCATACCGTTTGCCAGGACAACGAGACATAACATCCAATACCCTTTAGACTATCAATTCTTAACTTAATGGTGAATGATTATTCAACCAAAGCAAGTAGATCCTTATACTCACATCACATTTTAAAATGTGTGGCTATACATTTGAACAAACTCACAACGCATCAAATGATGGTGGCTATGTCTAAAATAGAATAATCTTACATTAAAAATTGAAAGCCTTTGAGTAAACCAAAATCAGAAATAGAATGAAGTTTATGAATATAATACTCTTAGACAAGATGAGTATCATGAACAAGAACAAAAACTAAATGAAATCATACAAGAATTAAAGCATAAGGCTTTATAAGAATTTCAAACTCAATCTAGTATATAACCAGGCTCTGATACCAATTGTTGGAACATTAAACGATTCATTAACCATGAACCGTCTCATAACTAGATTAAGAAGAGAAGAAGAAGAAGAAGAAGAAGAAGAAGAAGAAGAAGACGGAAGCGTGTACCTTGTGATTCCATTATTGTTCTTGTTCTTGTTCTTGTTCTTGTTCTTGATGAAGATATGAAGATAGTCTTTGATTTAGGAAGAGTAGATCTTCTAAATGATGAGTGCCCTTTACTCTCTTTGATCTTCAAGTACTTAGGAAGAGTTTTGACTGAATGAGAATGTAATTAACTAGTGATTCATAGGCTTGATGGATAGGCCTTTATATAGGAATCCAAGGGGCACTTCATTTAGGGACTACACCTATTGATATATAAGACATTACCATTATGCCCATCATTTAATGGTATACTTATATTATGGAATTCTACATATTATTTTGAGTTCTATACTTTATACCATATATTATAATATTGATCATTATATTATTAAGTATTTATATGTTACATTAATCCATGTTCTTACATAAAATGTATAGGTGAAATAGTTCGAAATTGGCCAATTTACAGACCGAACGACTAGTCACTGGTTTGAGAAAATTTATTGAATCAAACTATAAAAAAGTTCAAATCGAACCAAACCAAAACAAATCATCATGATCTTGTTCGATTTGGTTCAAATTGCAATTCAGTTACGTGATTTAAGCCATGGTTAAAACCACAATCCATACTATGGTTAAAACTATGATTTAGACTACAATCAAACTTGAAACCCATCTCGAAAGAGAATCTTGTTTAGATGCTTAAAATCGCAACTCATTATTAGATTTGTTTAAAAAAAATGTGATCATGAAGGGAGAGGGGAGTTGTAAAGTAAAGTCGGAGAGAGAGAGAGAGAGAGAGAGAGAGAGAGAGAGAGAGAGAGAGAGAGAGAGAGAGAGAGAGAGAGAGAGAGAGAGAGAGAGAGAGAGAGAGAGAGAGAGTAGATGAAAAGAAGAGGCCAAAGGGAAAAAACACATTGTACAATGTTGATCTTGGAGAGAACTTGGTTAGCTATGTGTCGCAATGAAAATAACAAATGATAAAATTAATATTGAATAAGATATAAATGAGGGTTAGGATGAGTTTGATGTAATGTGGCTTTTTTATTGATCTAAGAGTAAATACTACTCAACATGCAAATATATAGTTAATGTATACGCTATGGTGGTTCGGTTTATTGGTTTGATCTGATGGTTCGGTATGATGGTTTGATCTGATGGTTTGTGTTTTGATATGTTGGTTAAGTCTGCTGGTTTGGTTTGGTAGTTCGAACTCGTGATCTCAAATCGTGATTTGATTTGGTTCAGAAGGTCAGACCTTAAACTAAATCGAACCATAGAATTTATCGATTTTTGAGACCAAAACGATCCGTTTGTGTTTGAAAAGTAAACCAAATCGCATAATTAGGTTCAATTAATTTAAACCAACCACTTAACACCCCTACTAAAATTAAAATGCAATTAAAATGCAGTTTTCCCAAAACATAATTCAAAACAAATATTGTTTGTGATTGGGCCAGAGACACAAACGATAAAGGATAGCTGAGCAGTGGTTTAGGGAAACTCCACTTTCAAAAAGATACCGCCAAGCGCACCCCATGGGCCATGGCTTGTATTTTGAAAAAAAAAGTAGCCGTTAAAGGCTTAAAATTGCCCAATTCTTGCCACGGGCCCTTAATTCCTCTTCGATGAGTGCCTTGCCAAGGCCTGGTTGAACACTAGAGTTTCCAAAATGTGTATTCAATAATACAAATGTATTAAATGGCTAATTTGAACACAAAATTCCTTCTCAACATGTATATATTAAAGTTACTCAATTCGAAAACTCTTATCATTAAAAACAAAAACGGTTATTATTACGGACTATAATTAATGAGTGATGTGACCATTGATAACAATATTGGTCAAAACGACAAATTTAAAGGCGAAACCTTCACTTTCCTCGCATGAAAAGAGAGATCGAATCATGTCATGTCACATATGTATTTCACTTTCTAATCAACATAACACATGAAAAGTATTTCCTCTGTTTTATGATAAATGTCGCATTTTACTTGTAAACATTTTGTAGGAATGCGATTTATTTGTTTACATAATGATAAACTTACACTAAGTCTATTTTCTTATTTAGAGATGTGACATTTACTCTGTTACATATCGATAAAAGAAAAGTGTCATGCTTATTACCGGACACAGGCACTCGCGGGGAGGAGTATTTTGTTTTCACCCTCTATACCACATCTTTTTCACCATTCACCATTCATGTTTCCTTCCATATACACAACACACAATCCAGGCATCTTGTAAATCATCCATTTTTCAGTTGTGTCTTCTACTCTGACTACTCAAAAGAAATGTTGGGGCCTCATTCATTTACTTTTATTCAAGCAAGAACATTAAAAGAGAAGCATAGAAGTTTATCGCATTGGCTTCCAAACAATTCACTCTCCCTCCGTGACAAAATTAAAACAACCATAATTTTCATCATTCAATCTTACTATGATTTCACAGCTTGGTTGTAGGGACACATGCTTTTACTCTCTCTCTCTCTCTCTCTCTCTCTCTCTCTCTCTCTCTCTCTCTCTCTCTCTCTCTCTCTCTCTCATACTAATAACAATAAGTATTGCAGCATTGCTGGGCTTGCAACCTCAGGGTGAGGAGATCGAATCTTGGCAGGAGCAGCTGGAGCAACCAATTAATTGGTGATGTAAAAGTGATATAAGCGTCATGTAGTACGAGGGTTCTCTTGGGGTCAGGAGAATAAGGGGTGTTGCCACCCTAACTCGGATATATCCCGCGATTTACCTCCGCCAGTCACTGAGGGATTGGTGACTGGTGGTCCAGGACTTAGTCCGGCAAAATTGGGAACCTGGGTATCAAAAAAAATAAATAATAATAATAATAATAATAATAATAATAATAATAATAATAATAATAATAATAATAATAATAATAATAATAATAATAATAATAATAATAATAATAATAATAAGTATTGCGGTTTTTATTTATTGATCTCTTTTGAAATAAGTGTTGCATTTCTTAATAAAGAAATAGTCTAAATGCAATTTCACCATAGTACAAGTAATATAAATAGTAAAACACATTTTTAAATTTATTGACAAGTTAAATGCAACCCTTATTTATTATGAGCTGAAGCGAGTATGTATCTTCTTTCCTCCCTAGAAGATTTCAAATTCATGTTTAGCATTTATTCCTGTCCTTGCAGTTTTATCTCCTTGTCATTCAATTGGAATATACTTAAATCATAAGGTGTCACAAGGTCCCCTCTCAAAACAATTATATTTTGGTTCATGTTTGCAATAAAAATTAAATAACTATATGATATGATGCCAACATAGTCAAGACATAGAACATATATGGATTTGTATGAGCAACTACAAAGTTTGTTGTACACTCTGCTTCTGAGCTTGTACGTTCCAAATATTTATAATGATTTGGCAAAGTTTTATGATAGGGCTCTAACGGATTTGACACGGCTCTCTCGAGCTGTATCGAGCGGTGTAAAATCTGTGATATCGACTCGTCTACAAAGTGAGTAGGTCGATGTAAATGGATTCAAAACTCCTCGTTGGAGCACAGCATGAAGGAGCTGGTTGCAGTAGCTTTCGATTCCGATCGCCAGCCCTCTAATGCGGCCTTCCTCGTGTTTATATTGTGTTTTTTTTTTTTTTTTTTTGAGAATATAATTGCAATAATTGTAAGTAATTTGGTCCAATTCCAAAGCGGCCATTCTGGAGGTTGGTTTAAAAGTATGGGGTATTTTATAGTTTCAAGATTCTTATAGTCCATCTTAGTGTACTATTTTGGTTATCTTTTCCTGTATTTCAGTATGTCACAACATGTTTTCTCTGCACCTCAACTTTCTTTTTGCTTATTTATTTTTCAATTGTGACTTTGCTATAATTTCCATCTCATTTCTTGGCCAATTCCCAACTATTTCTGAGATATCTGCTTTGAGTTTCAAGTTCATAGTTATGTTAGCCATTTCTTCTCCGTTCCAATGAGTCGAGTTGACTCCGACATCTAGCGACCGTCTAACAATTTTTAGAACCCAAGCCTCTTGTTGCTTGTGCATATAACTGTGGTCATGGCAGGCTCAGAGTCAAGCCAGACAGACACAGTCAATGAAATATTAGCTGGTCCTCTGCCCTCATGGGCTCCACCTTAAAGCTAACCCATCTGTTTTCTCTCCCCACTGACAAACACCCAAAAAACAAATGTAAATAAATATGAATATGTACAATAGATTAAAACATTTGATAATAAAAAAAATATAAAAAAAAAAATCACAATATCTCAATTGAATTCCCTCCATATTTTCCCTCTGTTTTTTTCAAAATTCACATACTAAAAGCAGCAAACACTACAACAAATTGTATCTACCAAAATAAATAACAAAAAAATAAATAAAAACAAAATTGTATCATATATATATATTTTCATTTTTAGATATTTTTTTCTCATAGAAAAACTCTTTCTTTTCTATATAGCTGCTAAGAACTCAAATATTTAACAGCTGATCCAGCACAAGATTTTATTTTTCACAACTTAGGCCTCTAAATATAAACTTAGCTTGATGGTTCTTCTTGGGGGTAGCTTCATATTAAGTCTCTACTACAACCACAGCAATCAAACTTGCATCCAACAAAAATATCCAACCAAACGGGAGGGTCTCGATCAATCCGATCCATCCATTGGATTGTATCATACGATCATCACCGTTGTTCTCCGGTCTTTACTCAAATGATGTGTTAAGCCTCCTCCTTTTATTAGTAGTTGGAGTATTTTGAGCAGAATTTGGACATGACCCAAGTGTTGTTGAATCATCTGTTTTGTAGCTCAAGCATGCTGCCTCTAACACACCTATTGGACTGTGTGGCACTGATGAGGAAGATATCATTCTTCTACCACTTAACTTTGCCAACTCATTCACCATTTCCACACATTTCACCACTCTTTCCTGCACCACCATATCAAAAAACCCAAATTTATTATCAAATATTTCATCATTTTAGGGGGCATTTGTCAAAGCAATGTACAATTCTGATTACATAATTCATGAAAATGATATTGTGTTCTTGATCAAGAACAAATTGGGTCATTCATTTTGGGAAGGAGGGAGTTCTTGATCAAGAACAAATTCAGTCATTCATTTTGGGACGGAGGGAGCCAGTAATATACCTTTTGAACATGTTGAGATAGAGAAGAAACTGCTTTTTCAGTATCAAACACAGTTTGAGTTTCTCCCACAACTGACATTGCCACTGCTGCAGCAATCTCAGATGGCCTGAACTCCAAGAACTCAATCCCTGCATTCATTTCAATATAATCCCCACTTATTACAACTCTGTTTGATTCAATCATTATATGATTGACCAAAACACGCATAAACACACAACGGACCTTTGATTGCGCTTAAAATGAGTTGGGTCGATCGAAAGATCAAAGATTGTGAAGCGGGTTGATCACCATTAATCTTTCCAAGGAAACAATCTAAGAATGAAAATGGTGTCACTGCTTGCATTCTCCACTTCAATGTACTCAGAACAAGCAATTCCATTCTCTGTATAGTTTTAGCCTCAAATAAGAATTTCGAATCACACACCTACAATGCAATATCCAAGATCGATATAATCAAAATCATAATCACAAAATGAATAATGAATTGATCTTGCAATTAATTTACAGAACTAATTACCTGCAAATCAACACTGAGGGGGACTTCAGTCTCCTCCACTTTGGCTGCCAGTGATATACAAGCAACAGCCAGCAATTGCATCATCCAAGCTTTGCCCTTCTGTACATCAACAAACATGAGATTTACTCAGAAATGTCTAGATTGGATTTAATGGATTAATAAAATTTAATGATTTTGATCAAGAACTTACTGGCAATTCATAGGCAGAGAGGAATCTGTCCATGTAGTTTATAGATAAATATGAACAAAGTGGTCCAAAATTGAAATGGGCATGAACCTGTTAAATCATCAAACACTTCATGAGCACAAATTGTAACAGTGAATTAGCACAAATAGCAGATTATTAAAAATCTAAAAAATAAAGGAATATGCAATATTTAATACATCAGCATCAGCATAACAAAAGGATCCAAACAAAAGGAGAATCAAACAATCTAAAGGTTTCTTTAAATTCATCAAAGTAAACCGCTCAGATTATTTGGTTTATTCCGCCTTACTAATATCATTGGACACTCGTATTCAAGACATTACACAGGGGCACGGGTAAATCAAAGAGTTCGAGGAACCGAATTAGAATTAAACCAGACAAAAATGTTCCCAAGAAACTTAGAAACAAAATAGATGAAAATTAAACAGAACCCGTTGCAGAATATTCAAGAAAAAGAAATCTAATCGAAAAATATAATAAAGTTAAAATAGTAATGATGAAGGGGGCATGAACTGACCTTAGTAATCCAATCAACAGCATCGCGTCTGGAGCCCAAATCCAAGTCCCCATTTCTCAACTTTTTCAAGTAATCGAAGCCAGCAAACTGTTCACATTCTGTCTTAATCATAACCCCCAAACATTCATCGCTCAAAACACACACATTCTCAACATCAATAAAGCTTCTTTTTTGATTATTAACAATGGGGTTTCGATGATTCCGATGATGACCATCCCATGTATTAACCTCAAGTTCTTGCAAAACATAACCGTTATGAACATTAACAGCGTCATCATCGTCATAGAGAATGGAATCGTTCTCCTCTGCACACAAAAGACTTGATGCTGCAAAATCAAGACTGGGTGCCATTGAATGAGCAAAGTAAATCCTCCCCTCAACAAGATTTCTCCCAAATGTTTATGTATCAATGCAAGTATTGATTCAAAAAAAAAAAAATTAACGAATCAAATAATGAAAATGGATTGATAAGAAGAATGGATGAATCAGTAATAATCTAGTTCAGTCTCTACTCAGAGAGAGTTGATAGAGCGGCTTATGTAGAAGAACTGAGTTGCACTGTTTTAGGGTAAAGAAGAGAGAGAAAGAGAGAGAGAGAGAGAGAATGCAAGAGAGAAATGAGAAATAGGTAAAAATATAGACATGGGTGAGGGGTGGGTAAGATTGTGTGTGTGTGTGTGTGTGAGAGAGAGAGAGAGAGAGAGAGAGAGAGAGAGAGAGGGACGCGTGGGTTCATTTAGAAATACTGTATTTGTGAAGTATTTACCAAATAAGAGTAGTATAGTGAGTTTTATTCCATATACTTTCAAGGCACTAATTTGGGGGTTATATTTATTTTCGTGTTTTGACCAACCAATTGTGGTCGAACTACATAAAATTATTTCGAGATATTGCTATTTTTGGTTAGAGTTGGTCTTATAAAAAATTAGTTTTTTCTTAAGCTAAGGAAAAACGTGTTTTCAAAATAAACGGTGGCAATTTTGTAATTACTGGCAACCATGTTCAAAATAAACGGTGGCATTTTCGTAATTAATGGTTCCCCGTTTATGCCGGTGCGTGTTTAACAAGCTGCCAGTGTGACGAAATCTTGGGTTCATGTATGTATATAACAAAGTGCCGGTAAAAAGTGCCGTGCCGGTTTAACAAAGTGCCGGTGTAAGCGAGTGCACTTTGTTAAACCGAAACCGCACTTTTTACACGGGCACTTTTAAATACATGAGCTGGCACTCTTCACACTGGCACTCTGTTACACTAACACTGGCACTTTGTTACACTAATATTTTTCTTTGGCTCACAAAAATACAAGCACTGGCATTCAAAAATACATGGACTGGCATTTGATTATACACTAACGGGCACTTATTTATACACTAACGGGCACTCAAATATACACTAACGGGCACTTGATTAATCACCAACTGGCACTCAAAATAACATGTACTGACACTCAAAAAAATATGAACCGACATTAAAAATCAATTAAACTGGCATTCAATTTCTACCCAAACTCAAACTGGCATTCAATTTCTACCCAATGTGGCATTCAAAATACAAGAACCGGCACTTCAAAATCAAGCGGCTTTCAAAACACAAGAACTGGCACTCCAAAATACATAAACTGGCACTCAAAAAAACATATACTGGCACTTCAAAACTCACAGTCTGGCACTCAAATTTTCCAACATCCCAAGAACACCGTTCTTTCAATTTACGTTCATTTGGAAGAGGAGGCCTCTCATTTTTATCACTCTCACATTTTCTCTCACACACCAACACTGAGATTCACTTTCTCTCTCCTCTCTCTCTCTCTGTCCGCGAATCTGCGAGACCTCCATCCCTGCGTCTTCTTCTTACTCACTCCATCTCTCTCCCTAATCTCAGACCAAAATCGGTGCCACTTCCCCTGCTTCCAATTCCATTCCGGAGCCCAAGCACGCACTACTGGGAATTGCGAAGTCAATTGGAGCTAATTGGAGAAGGTCGCCGCCGGCGAATGGCACAGGGAGGATCGGTGAAGAAGGAATTGACGCATTTGAGTTTTGGTTGTAATTGGAGAAGGTCGCCGCCGGCAATGGAGGGATTGCGTATAGAGAGAGAGAGAGCGGATAGAGAGAGAAAGAGAGAGAGCCGTGTGTGTTATAACGGGAACACGTTTTTTGTTAAGCTTAACAAAAAAACGCGTTTTTTGTGAGTTTTTCGCTTTTGGTTATGATGAAAATCATAAATCATTATGTATAATGGTATAGGCACACAATGTTAATTATCAATCATTGATTAGTTTTAAAATTATTTAAATTTTTGGCTTATAAAATAATACATACCACAATAAGGTTTTTAGTTTGATTTTATATGTAAATTAAGAAAAAAAATAAATATTCTGAATATAAAAAGTAAATTATGGAAGAGAAAGTGGGTATGGAGCTTTTTAAATAATAAATCAACTACGAATCTTAGGCACTGTCTTGTCGAGCGTTTTAATAAAAATGGAGATAAAAAAAACTCAGCTTTTTCTTTATTAAGCGTATTAGTCAAGAGTTTTAGATGGTTGAATTTTAAAAAGTTGGGGACATGTTGACCGCTCTAAATTATAGCGTCCAGAAATAAGCTCCATTTTAAAAACTCTCCGTTTATAAAGCGTATGCCAGGGCAGGCCCTTATTCTTCCGATACATAAAAAAAAAAAAAAAAGTAAAAATTTTACTCGGGGGAAGAAGGGAGAATGTAATTAATTAAGGACTATGAAATAAGATTTTCTTTTGAGTACTTTGTGCTATTATTATTGTTAAATCAGTTTCCCATTAATTCTTATAATGTGGCACATCTAATTAAAATATACTCCCTCCGTTTCAATAGTAGTTATCCAATTTTTGGGTTGCATGCAAATTAAGAAAATGAGAGGGAAGTAAAAATGTTGTGAGTGTAATTTGAAAATAGGAGAGAAAATGAGTGGAGAGAATAGTAAATTATAATAGTGTTGTGAGTATTAAAATAATGTAGGAGAGAGAATGAGTGAAGGGAATAGTAATATTTCTTTGCCAAAAAAAGAAAGTGAAAGCTTTTAACGAAACACTCAAAATGGCAAAATGGAAAACTTTTATTGAAACGGAGGGAGTATACAATAAAAAGATCAATAATGAGCATACTAGATAACAAAGAATCATACAGTAAAATATGATAATATAGATTTAACTGTTTTTGAAAGCAAATAAATTATTAATTTTATTAATAAAGTTTAAGAAGACGATTCTCTATAACAGTTTTTGAAAGCTCGTCCTTAAAATTAAAATTTATATACCCATCAAATATTATTTTACAAAATTTAAATAATTACTTAGAAATTTTTTTTTGAATAAAAGCTAACAAATAAAGAATCAACCATAAATGCGAATGAAACAGACACAATTATGGAGTAGTTTTTTTTTCTTTCAAGGAAATGCAACTAACAATATAACCAATAGAATGACTAAATGCACATGGAGATTTGGTCTGCTGGAGATTTGGTCTGCTGGTTTGAGCTCATGACTTTCGATCCCCCCAGAAGTTAAAGGGAAGACTTTATAGGCGTTTCTGTGCGTGCATGTGTATGTGTGTGAATAGTGAAAAAAAAAATTAATAAAAAAAAGAAATAGAGTAACTAGATGTTTTACTGCTGGATATGTTACTTAAATTGTTTGTAGGTACAGATATACTAGTATATAGTATATATACTCCCTCCGTCCCGGAACTTACTTCACAAACACTGTTTGCACTGGTTTTAAGGAGGGAGTATTATATTGAAAGTGTTGTGAGAGTGAAAATAAAATAGGAGAGAGAATGAGTGGAGAGAATAGTAAATTATAATGGTGTTGTGAGTATTAAAATAATGTAGGAGAGAGAATGAGTGGAGGGAATAGTAAAGATTCCTTTCCATTTTAGGTAAGTTTTAAATGTGTGAAGTAAGTTTTGGGACGCCCAAAAGGGAAAGTGTGAAGATTGTTCCGGGACGGAGGGAGTATATATATACTTCCTCCGTTTCAATAGTAGCTTCCCATTTTGCCATTTTGGGTGTTTCGTTAATAGCTTTCACTTTTCTTTTTTTGGCAAAGAAATATTTACTATTTCCTCCACTCATTCTCTCTCCTACATTATTTTAATACTCACAACACTATTATAATTTACTATTCTCTCCACTCATTCTTTCTCCTATTTTCAAATTACACTCACAACATTTTTACTTTCCCCTCATTTTCTTAATTTGCGTGCAACCCAAAAATTGGGCAGCTCTTATTGGGACGGAGGGAGTATATATATATACTCCCTCTCCCTCTGTCCCAATAATACCTTCACCATTTTTTTTCAGCACGTAAATTAAGGGTTTCAAAAATGTTGTGAGTGTAATAGTAAAATAGGAGAGAGAATGAGTGGAGTAAATAGTAAATTTGAAAAATTTTGTGAGTGTAATAGTGAAATATGAGAGATAATGAGTGGGTGGAATAGTAAAGATTATTTGCCAAAAAAGGAAAGGTGAAGCTTCTAACGGGACGTCCTTTTGAATAATTGGTGAAGATTTTATTGGGACGGAGGGAGTATGTATGTATGTATATATATATATATATATATATATATATATATATATATATATATATATATATATATATATATATATCAAAAATAAATACCGATTATTCACTAGTATAATTATAATTTACCATTTCTTATCTAGACTTTATTCACTTTCTTTCAAAAAAAAAAAATGGATCCAACTATGGTGTGGACTCTTTTTTTTTTTTCATATGGTGTGGAAAAAAATAAGTTATAGTGCAATGATAAAATAAAATTGATAAAAAAATATCCACCTCTTTAGCAATAAAAAATAAAATTAAAAATATCATATAGTATACCCTTATCAATTGTTTCTCTATCACACATTATTTTATTTAAAATATAATCAATAAAATGCCAAAGTTCTAAATTAAGTATCAAAAATGATTTTAGTCTTAAACTTATACTCCCTCAAATTATCTTCTTACTTTTGTTTTGTTGTCAACACGAAAATATTTTGATTTTGAGCAATTAATTTAATTATCTTGATAAACATCTCAGAAATCTTATTGATAGTATATTTATAATGATATACTCCCTTCGTCGTTAAATACTTGTTGTTTTAGACGTGTGCACATATATTAAGAAATACATTTACTACTACTTCTACTTCTACTTTTGGTTCAAAATAATTTTGGAAAGAAAAAAATGGTTCAAAATAATTGTCCTTTTTTTTTCTGTTCGACAGCATTTAAATTTTCATTTTAACATTGAATTAATATTTGTATCACTTTATTAATTGATTTATGGTAAAATTTAATGTAGGAGAGATGAGAAATTAATAAGAGAACTATTGATATTTTGTTCATCAAGTTAGTTTAATAATTGTATTTTATAAAACTTACTCCCACCGTCCCGCTACAAATCATACACTTTTCTTATTGGGCGTTCCGTTACAAATCACACTTCCTATAATGGCAAAAAATCTTTACTATTTCCTCCACTCATTCTCTCTCCTATATTATTTTAATACTCACAACACCATTATACTCCCTCCGTCCCACCGATCTTAGGAATTTTTGAAATGGCACGGGGATTAAGGAAAAGGTAAATGTTGTGAGTGTAATTTAAAAATAGGAGAGAGAATGAGTGGAGAGAATAGTAAATAATAATGGTGTTGTGAGTATTAAAATAATGTAGGAGAGAGAATGAGTGGAGAGGATAGTGATTTAAGGTTTCCATTTTGGGAATTCTTAAGATTAGTGGGACGCCCAAAATGAAAAGTTTTCTTAAGATCTGTGGGACGGAGGGAGTAATTTACTATTTCCTCCACTTATTCTCTCTCTTATTTTACTTTTACGCTCACAATATTTATATCATTATTTTTTTTCTTAATCCACGCGTAAACAGTAACTGTCTAATTTGTAACGAGACGAAGGGAGTATAAAAAATTTAAGGGCAGTAGTTATTTTGAACATGATGAAGTACATATTAATAGACTAAGTTATCATTAAAATATTAGTTTCGTCCCATTAATAACTTCACATTTTATTCAAAAATGACGTCTCATTAGAAGTGTCACCTTTCCTTTTTTGACAAAGAATTTTTATTATTTCCTCTACTCATTCTCTCTCCTATTTCTCTATAACACTCACAACACTTTTCAAATTTACTATTTCCTCCACTCATTCTCTCTCCTATTTTACTATTACACTCACAATATTTTCTCCACTCCTAATTTACATATCAAGGTTAAAATGGTAAACTTATTATTGGGTCGGAGAGAGTCACTACTAAAAATCATATTTATTGAGACGGGAAAGGGTCTCATTAAGTTGCCTAAAATAGGATCTAGTACCGTCCCTGTTTGAATTAGGATAAAACAGGGACAAATAGGGGTCTCAATAAGTGGGTGTCACAAATGTTTTAGAGACGGCAATTACCGTCCCTGACATAAATATTACATGTTAAAACAGGGACCATTAGAAAATGCTGTCCCAAATGAGTAAGTTTTGGGAGAAATCAGTTTCTCCATAAATTATAAAAAGTCCAATTTTTTTCAACTTGCAAATATTTGACGAATATAAGAGCAGTTTAAAAAAACAGAATTTTTTATAACTTAGGGAGAAACTAGTTTCCCTCAAAATATTGTGGTCCCAAATTAGGGACTATTAGAGAATTGCTGTCTCAAAAGAGAGAGCATTATAGAATTGCCGTCTCAAATTTGTATAAACAGAGATTATTGTTAATTTCTGTCCCAAGCAAAGTGTCTCTAAAAGACATATTTCTTGTAGTGAGTATTCATTAACCTATGTAACTAAATGCTTACTTTTACTATTTACTTTTCAACCATAATAGAGGTAGTACAAACTTGATAAATAATGATAAAGACAGTTGTTCCCATAAGAGTGATCCAATGATAAAAATTAAGAGTTGCCCTTGATGAGTGATAAGGTTCAATATCTCCTTTTCTTTTGACGTCAAATATCGTAAATAAAATGGTAAGAACATTGGAATAAAATTTATTTCCTTTAACTATTATAAGTATTTTGAAAAGGAGGGAATATTAATAAAAAAATAATTTATAATTAAAATTATTGTTAAAAATATTTTGTATGAATAAGTAAGAAAAAAAATAATTTGGGAGGGCAGAAGGGAGTAGATGTTTAATTATAGGAAAAAATTGAGGTAAAAATGATATTAATATGCACCCACCATAGTTATGAGAATGAAATATCCAACCTATTTAGGTTCATGGCTTTCAATTTAGACTGGTAATAATAAAGGATACAAAAATGGAATTTTGTTTTAACCGCGAAGAAGAAGGAAGGAAAGAAAGAAAAGGACAAGTGAAAACTAAAACAGTGGTGGAAGTGGAAATGGAAATTGAGTGGAATTAATGGGGGTGGAATTGGAAATGAAAGAGACCAATCAGCAGTAAATTTTTGTCACATTGGGCGGGTAATGACACGTGGACCCTCGGGTTTTAATGGGAAAGAACAAGTTTGTAATTATGGCTTTTGTAACTGTGTGCCTGCCTGCCCAGGTCCTCCTACCTACCCCTAGAATAAATAGATTACCCTTTTCTCTCTCCCGCCCTCTATCTCCCTCCGTCCCACCCAAGCGTGCACCATTGATCAAGACACGTCAATTAAAAAATATTATTAAAATAATGAAAATGTGTAGTAGAAAATAAAGAGAGAAAATGAGTGGAGTAAATAGTAGGTTGGTTGAATAAATTGTATGATGGAGAATGAGTGAAGTTAATGAGTGAGTAGGGTAGGGAGAATATAAAATATTAAAGGACATACCATTTATGATAGTTTACATTGGGCTGAGATGGATCAAAAGAGAAATAAGTGAACACTAGAGTGAGACGAAGGGAGTATTTTACTTCCATCACCCCTCCCAAATAATTACTCTATTCCATTTATTTCTTTTAGTTTTTCAGTTTACATGTCTTAATAAAATTTATTCGCACATACTACTAATCATTTTTATTTTTTTAACTTATTTGCATTATTTAGGCTCCGTTTGTTTGGAAGAAAATATTTTTCGAAAAATATTTTTTTTCATTTTTTGGTGTTTGTTTTGCACGGAAAATGGAGAAAATGTTTTACGCTAAACATGTTTATCTCATTTTTTGAAAAACATTTTCATTTTCCGAAAAATATTTTGCAGGAAATCATTTTTCAAAAAATGTTTTACGCTAAACAAACGAAGCCTTATTGTCCTAATGCATTACTCTACCTAATTATTTCTTATAATTATTCAACTTAACCAATTTACATATACCTCATAAAATTCAAATCTAAAGGTGAAGGTAATGTCAAGTTTAAATTTTAAAATTACTCTGTTTCTTCAAAAAATAAAAATAAGAAAATTACTCTATCATATATTTGAACATTTAATCAATCGATATAAGCAAAAAATTGTTGTATTTTTTTTTTCATTTTTTAGCATTCGAAAATACGTACTCCTTTCTCCCAAAATAATTGTTCAGTTTTTTATTTTTTCATATTTTCTCTTAATCAAGAAAAAAAATGAAAAAACAAAAATTGGACAATATTTATTTTCTGTTTAAAATGTATTTTGAAAAAAAAGTTACTTTCTTTATTACAGTTTAAAATTTGTTCGTTTCATTTAATTACCATATTAAATATTGAAAACTCCATATTAAATAAAAATTAAATGTTTATTTAAAATAATAAAATTTAAAGAGCAATTGAACAGTTAGTTTAGTTTGATAGTAAAAGTCATGACTATTTATGGGTTTACAAGTTTATGGTTAAACATAGTTAAAAGGTGTCTATTGGCACTAATAGCTTGTTTGTTAGGTTGATAGGATTAATATTTATTAATAGTCAGAAGATTATTACTACAGAGATTAATTAGACCACTCACATCGGTGACTCTCCTTGTGAGAGTCACACACAAAAAAAAAAAAAAAAAAAAACATGGAAAGTCATGATTTGGTGCAACCTAACCTAGGTTGGCCAATTGCTCTTGGGTTGGCGGGTTGGGTCACCATGTGTTTTTTTTTTTTTTTCACCAAATTATTTTGATTTTGTGTTTATATAAATATATTTTTAAAACTAGTACTCCCTCCGTCCCAGCAAGAGTGTCACTTTTTATTCAAAATGACATTTCGTTTGAAGCGTCACCTTTTCTAAAAAGGAAATGTTTTATTAATATTCTATTACACCCACTCACTATTTCCACCACTCATTTTCTCTCCTAAAACACTATTACACTCACAACACTTTTTAAATTTACTATTTCCTCCACTAATTCTCTCTCCAATTTTCAAATTACACTCACAATATTTTTTCTTCCCACTTTTTTTCTTAATTTGCGTGTCATCCCTTAAAGGGTAACACTCTTGCGGGGACGGAGGGAGTATATTTTATATAATTATATAAATTAAAAAAAATAAAACATACTCCCTCCGTCCCGCTAATATTAGCACACTTTCCTTTTTGGGCGTCCCGCTAATATCCGCACACTCCCAAAAAGGAAACTTTATATTAATAAAATATTCACCCAACCCCACTCATTCTCTCTCCTACATTATTTTAATACTCACAACACCATTATAATTTATTACACCCTCCATTCATTCTCTCTCCACTCATTCTTTTACACTCACAACATTTTATTAAAATATCATATTCCTTAATTTCCGCGCAAACAGTGTTTGTGCTAATACTAATGGGACGGAGGGAGTATATCAAAATTCATTTTTTTTATAATTGTATGGCTAATTATTTTTAATAATTTTACGGGTAATTTTAAAAATATTATTACTAATACATTATTTTAAAAAATAAAATGATAAGTATTTTAGGTAAGTTGAAGTAAAGAAAAAATAAATATTTTATTTGTAAAAGGTTGGGTTGGGTTGGGTTGGGTTGGGTTGGGTTGGGTTGAGTTGGGTCGAGGTCACTGATGACTGATGAGAGTATAAATTATACTCCCTCCGTCCCGGCCGACTTAGGACTTTTTGCCATTTTGGGCGTCCCACCCGACTTAGGACGGCCCAAAATGGAAACCTTAAATCACTATTCTCTCCACTCATTCTCTCTCCTACATTATTTTAATACTCACAACACCATTATAATTTACTATTCCCTCCACTCATTCTCTCTCCTGTTTTTAAATTACACTCACAACATTTACCTTTTCCTTAATCCCCGTACCATTTCAAAAAATCCTAAGTCGGCCGGGACGGAGGGAGTATAAGGTTGGGAGTGTGTATATAAAAGTGAGAGAAATTAATATTTTATTTGAGGTTGGATTGGGTCGGGGTCACTGATGGAGATAGTCTTATATCACCTATTTTTTGTGTTAAAATTATTACACCGATTATATTTAATAAAAGAGTTTTCTTTTACGATAATAACCCGGAGAATCACAGAAAGAAAGAAATGAACTTTTGCTTTTTGTTACTTTTTGGCGCGTCTGTCTTCATGATAATATGTAGCAGTAGGATATTATAAAGTGATTTTTTTTTTCCAAACATTCATCAATTACTATTTGATTGGCATAAATATGAACATAATTAAAGCTTATAATTTGTGATTAGGATTTTAAATTAAACTAAAACCCCAACACCTCATGATCTTATTTGTGAAATTGACTACTACTCCTATTTGATATTTTATTTGATTCACAATAAAATTAACATTAAAAGACATTAATTCTAACGAACCAATCATATTCTCAATTTATCTATAATTCATTCGTCCCATAAGGACAATTTCATTTTTTTAATAACCACTTTGACAGAACTTGGATAAAAAATTTAAGAAGAAATTATTTGTCTCAATAAAATTTTAAAACTTGGTATTGATATACAATAAAAAAGAATATAATTTTTTAGGAGTTAGCTTATATTAAATAAATATTTATTATTAATCAAAATTTATCAAATTTACCATTAAAAATGAAATGAAATACTATCTTTATAGGAAATATTAAAATGAGAGTCATATTTAATTTTACAAAAAGTTTTATGCAAATTATTCAATTGTGAGTTAAAATTTGTGGACAACTGGACACATAAGATTTTAGAAAAAAAAAGTGATTTTTTATTATTACTATCAATATTTATTTTTAAATGCCATAGTATTAGAGAAAACAAAATTGAAAATACCAACAATCATCATTCATTTTCACATTAACTTTGTAATTTGTACTTTGTGGATATTATCAATAATTTGTACTTTGTGGATATTATCAAAAAGAAAATCAGACAGGATTAAGCATAAGACTTAGTACAATGAGAGGATGAAACTGTGAATGAAATTCATTTCAACTAGATTAAACACTGCAATGGAGGTATGAAAGTTGGCTGACTTAATAGGCCGGTTGAAATCTTTCATCCGGGATGAAAGTGATTTTTTTTTTTTTTATTATTCAACACGTGTCATCGTTTAATTGGTCTATTGGATTTTCGAAAAAAAAAATTTATCCCAAATCTTTGAGCTGAATTATCACCTAGTAAATTAATTTTTTTAATTTTTTTTTTCACCAAAATTCATCATTTTTTTCCCTACAAATTGATATAAGTTTCATTTGATTTGGACACAAAAAAAAAACACTTAGTTTTCAATTTGGGCTGAATTATTACCTAGTAAATTATTTTTTTTAATTTTTTTCACCAAAATTCATCATTTTTTCCACTACAAATCGATATAAGTTTCATTTGATTTGGACACAAAAAAAAAAACACTTAGTTTTCAATTTGGGGTAATTTGAATTATTACCTAGTAAATTATAATTTTTTTTAATTTTATTTTTCACCAAAATTCATCATTTTTTTCCCTACAAATTGATATAAGTTTCATTTGATTTGGACACAAAAAAAAAACACTCATTTCTCAATTATCCTTCTTCATTTTAGCATTTATTTAAAAAAATCATTATATTTTTTTTACCTATAAATTGATGCAATATTTTTTTAATTAAGTGTGAAATATTTTTTTAATTATAAATAATAATAATAATTATTATTATTTTACTAATCATAAAAATAAAGAATATAAATGAAATAAAATAAAAGTAGTGGGGTATAGAATGATGAGTTGGAGGGAGTTGAAATTTAATTTAAGTTAGCCATTGGAGTGGGGGTAAATGAAATGGGTAGATGAAATATTAGGTGGATGAGAAAAAGTGTAAAAAGTGTTATATGAAATGGGGAAGTGGGATAAAACCACTGTGGGTAGTCTAATGGATGGAACTATTATAGGATGAGTATTGCCTATTCAAATTACTAACTTTATGTCTAACAATTGTATATTCCCTCCGCCCCGTCCAATGCTTCACAATTTTGGTGAAACACGTAAATTAAGAAAAATGATAAGTGAGAGAAGAGTTGTGAGAGAGAATAAGTTAGTCGATATGACAAGTGAGACCCACAATTTAAATATGTGAGGGATAAAAATTAGTGGATATGACAAGTGGGCCCCACAATTTAAGTATGTGAGAGAAAAAAGTGAGTGAAATTGACAAATTGGGCTCACATTTATTATCATTTTAGGAAAAATGAAACTTCAATCAAAACACTCATTTAAATAAAAAGTGAAGTTTTGAACGGAACAGAGGGAATAGTTAGATTAGATGTACACAAGAAATTGCTCAATCATTGACCATCTCCAAACTTTTTGTGCCACTTCAGGCAAAGAAAAATGCTTACAAATATTCCAATCAACAATTTACTGAGAGAGACTAAACAACATTTATTTTCTTTAATTTATCAATCCACACATAAATTTTCATCTCAAACTAAAATGTTATAGTTTGAATTTCTTGATCAACCGCCAAATTTATTAACTATATAATAAATCTTGATATTATTATCTCAATAGAGGATTGTTTGGTTGCAATACTGCAACCAAAAACTAAGCTAAAAACCCTCTTTATTGTTATCAATACTTCTTGTTACGGTCTCATCTATTCGATCATCGGATGCGACTTAACCATTGGCTACCAAATTTTAATTAGCACAAATTGAACATAGGATTTGATGCAAGGGGAATTAATATATGAGCCTAGGATGCTTGTTTTCTTGAATTCCTTAAGACACCACCATGCTTGAGAAATGATTCCTACTATACCTAAAGAGACTTTAACAACACAAATTCCAAACCCTTTTTCACTACCAAAGAAAAAATAAATCTTCAAAATGCAATCAAATTCAACTTTTCATATCTCCTTTTGCAGTTTCAACACTTTCCCTCTCTCAGAAATTCCCCCTTGGACCCCAATGACCCAACCCCCATATGGCTCTTGTCAGTCACCTTGCAAATGTATAATAGAAATTCGACCATTCCTCAATCTCAATGACTCCCCTCTATCTAAATATATATATATATATATATATATATATATATATATATTGATTCCATTTCATTTTTCTTTCCGGATATTGCAGAGAAGCACGAGTGAGTTAGCAAGACTGAGGTCCCCTGGTTTGTTGGCAAAGTACTCTTACTGCGTAGCAGTCTTGTTACTTATTTTATTTTATTATTTTTATTATAACTTAAGTATCAGTGTTTGCATTTTCATAATTCTACAACCTTTGAAACACCTTCGTAGATCCATAAACAAGTAAATTCGGGTCTAACCTCAAACACTTAATTAGTAATTGGCTTGGCTCCAATTAAAGGGAATGTGCAGTTAATTACAACACTTGTTTCCGATCTGCTGCTCTTACCACTCAAGCACAAAACCTCTACTAACATCCCTTGCCTCATTGTCACTGAGCTACCCTGTGGGGAGTTCAACAATCCATACTCGTCAAGTTATTTGATGTTATCGAGACGAGTACTGTGTGACTGTATAATAAACGACTACATTAATCATCAAAAATAAACCTTAATAAATACGTTACACCTCATTGTTTGATAAGATCAAACGGTTAAAAATAACACTATTGTATCATTGGATTGAATATGTCTCAAATCCTAAGACTTTAATTTTTATTTTTAATTTTTAATTTTTTTGTGTTTGAGTCGTTGGTCTAAAGAGGGTCATACTGGTTTGCTATTGAGATCTGAGCTATCCAGGTTGTCAATTCTTACCCACTACATATTTTACTCCACTCCCTCTTTCTCCCTGCCCAATTACAATCCTTTAGTTTTTTGTTTTCTTTTCTAATTATACAATTTCAAACCCCAAGGTTTGGTCATATGCCTACAATATGACCAGCAAATTTCCTTCCATTCTGTCATTTTAGATCAAGTTTGACACATTTAGGCTCCGTTTATTTCAACGTAAAATATTTTTTGAAAAATGTTTTCTTGTAAAATGTTTTACAGGCGTAAAATGTTTTACGGAGGAAGGGTGTAAAATGTTTTCGACTGTTTGGTAAGGAAAATGTTTTCCGGAAGGGCATAAAATACTTTTTTTATTTTTTATTTTATTATTATTTTTTTAATATAATTATATTTTTTATTTTATTATTATTATTATTATTTTATTTATTATTATTATTATATTTTTTTATTTTTTATTTTTTTTTTTATTTTTTTTATATTTTATTATTTTTTATTTTTTATTTTATTATTATTATTATTATTATTATTATTATTATATTTTTTATTTTTTATTTTTTATTTTTATTATTATTATTATTATTATTATATTTTTTTATTATTATTTTATTTTTTAATTATTATTATTAATTTTTTATTATTATTATTTATTATTAATTTTTATTTATTTATTTATTTTTATTATTATTATTATATTATTATTTTATAATTATTTTTTTTATTTTTTTTATTATTATTATTATTAGAATGAGGAAGTAGAATGTTGTACCTTGTGAAATATGAGTTGTACATGAAGGGCACCATTTTTCGAAAAATGTTTTACTTAGGACAAGGTCAGTAAGTAGTTTTACTTATGAAGTGCGTAAAATGTTTTCCGGAAAACGTTTTCTTCATTTTTCGAAAAACAATCAAACAGCGGAAAACGAGTTATTTTACGAAAACGAGTTATTTTACGGTGAAACAAACGGGGCCTTAGCCAGGGACAGTTTCCATTACACAGGGTAAATTAAATGGTTTTAGTCTAATATCAATGAGATTCAAGCGAGACTGCTCTAAAGATGTACTTCCCAGTTCGAAATAGAATTTTTGCGTTCAATACGAGGATTAAGAAAAAATGTTAGAGAATTAATAAAAAATATTAGTGGAGTAGGTGTTGTGAAAAGTGGGATAGAGAATAATGAAGGGAAAGTTGTTGTGAATGTGAAAGTGAGTCCTATTAAATAAAATATTTCCATTGTTGGGTTGTTTTATTTTAAGTAAGATACCCAGAACGGCAAAATGTTCTAATTCGAGTGAAACATGGGAAGTACTCTCTCCGTCCCATTTCAAATCAAATTTTTTGCCATTTTCATTCTTTCAATTTCAAAGTGGACTTCCCAAAATAACAATATTTTTACATTATTCCTCACACTCACACTCATTCTCTTTCTTATTTTATTTTTATACTTATAACACCAATTAATTTAATATTTCTTACACCCATTATTTCTCCTATTTTATTTTTCATACTCACAACACGTTTTTTCAAAATTAATTTTTCTTAATTATCATGTTCATAATTTTGATTTAAGATGAGATGGAAAGATAATATGGTAGGATGAGTTGAACTTGGAACAAATACAATGAGCAATTTATTTATTGATCAAGTTATTTAGTGTATGGGGTAGTAATTTAAAAATTAAATATTATTCATGGATTCATTTCTTGAAAATTGAAATACATGTTCATCTTACTTGATAAAAATGATTTAATTTTATTAGTTCTAAACTACCACATAAACAAATATGTTGCGATTTTTTATTACGTTTCATTATACAATTGCAAAATTAAAATTTTATAATAGATACAACAACAACAACAACAAAGCCTTATTATCAAAATAGTTTAGGGTCGACTAACATAAATAAATATGTCATCGTGAAAAAAAAAAGATGTAAGAAGAAAAAAAGATAAGTTAAAAGAAGAAATATGGGAGAAAGAACAAAAATAAAAAATATAATTAAATATAATTAAAAAAATTAGAAAATGAAAAGAAGAAAAATAAATATAGTGATAATAAAAAAATAAATATATAATAGATGGAAAATGAAAATAATAATAATAATAATAATAAATCAATCCACATCAATCACAAGAATTTTTGCCCTACACTCCGACATATTCAACACCATATTTTAATCCAATACAATTAAACTTATATCATTTTCAATCACCCTAATACAAGTTTGATTAGGTCTCCCCTACCCCTTTTCAGTGCTCCAACCGGTGCATGACTCGGTTTCCATCTCAAATTATCAAACCACCTTAGACAATTCTCCCTCTTTTTATCCTCAATTGGCGTAACTCCTACTTTACCCATGATTATCTCATTACTCAAACGATCGCTTCTTGTGTACCCACACATTCATCATATGATACACATCTTCGCTACATTTATCTTATTAACGTGACACTGTTTCACGACCCAACATTCAATGCCTTAAAGCACTGCCAGCCTACTTGTCGTGCGGTAGAATTTTCCCTTTAATATATGAGGCATGCCAAAATCACATAAAAACCTTGTGGCCATTTTTCAATTCAACCAACCAGCTTTAATTCTATGAGCCACGTCTTCATCATTTCTTCATTCTTTTGGATCATCAATCAGAACAATATCATCTGCGAACAACATATACCATGGTATATCATCCTAGATTGACATTTTTGATTTGTCCATTATCAGAGCAAAGAGAAATGGACTAAGTGCAGAACCTTGATTCAGTCCAGTCGCAATAGGAAACTCTTCTATATTTCCAATACTAGTCCGTACACCAATACTAATTACATTATGCATGTCCTTAATAATAACAATATATTTATTTGAAACGTCTTTATTTGATAAAGTCCACCAAAGAAACTATTTGGCACTTTATCATACGCCTTTTTCAAATTAATGAAAATCATATGCAAATTTTTCTTTTTATCCCGATATTTCTGCATAGTTTGTCTTATAAGATAGATTGGCTCCATAGTCGATCTTTCGGACATAAATCCAAATTGATTATTCGATATATTCACAATTCTCTTTATCATTTATTCAATTACTCGTTCATAAAGTTTTATAGTATGACTCATTAGTTTGATTTACGGATAGTTGACATGAATACCATTTTTTATATATTTATTATTACAAGTCATCTAAAACCTTACGAATTACCTTGAGATTGAGACTTGATATAAACTAATCTCTAGATTGAGAAACTTGTAAGTCTTTTAAAACAAATTTCTATTCAGATTTTGTTTCCACTAAGGTTAAAAAAAAAAACATACTGTAGTAGTCAACTAGTAGTAGAGCATTAGGCCACCAAAACGCAGGAGGCATGTGCAACCTAGTCCAATACAGTGGTCCGCCATCAACACCCCCCAAACATCTGCCGTATCTTCGGTGTCTCCACCTCAACGTGTATTCCAAATTAAATATAATTTTAACTAGATCCACCACCTATTTATTTTATCATTTCCATCTCATTTGAACACCTAAATTAAATAATATTTCAATTCTAAAACCATATTATATGTTGGTAGGTAGAGTTGGCAAAGGCATTCGCATTGGCTTTAGTAATGTCCTAAGCATGTCTACTAGTAATATAGAGTATATTTCTAATTGAAGTTATTTGGATGTATTTAGTGGGACCACTTACACTGGGGGAGATTTTAGGTATTTTGGAGGAAAAACCATATAAATAAATAAGGAGTATTGTCCCTATTAGGCATGCAAACCTAAATCTAGGTTGCGCAAATGTTTTTCGAAAAATGTTTTCTTCATTTTACGAAAAATATTTTCCCCAATACAAACAAACCTTAGCCTCCGTTTGTTTTGCGTAAAATAATTTGGGGAAAATGATTTCCTGTAAAATGTTTTTCAAAAAATGAGATAAACATGTTTTCAGCTGTTTGGTAAGGAAAATGTTTTTCGAAAATTTTTTATGTGTTTAATGAAAATAATTTTCGATAAAAACACAATTTGATATAATTTGAGTGGGGGGGAGGGCTGGGGTGGTGGTGATGAGTGGAGTGGGGTGGGGCAGGAGTTGAGGGCAGGGGTGATGGTGGTGAGTGGGGTGTTATTAAAAATAAATTTTAAATGATTAATTTTTTTTTATTCGACGGAGTGGGGACAAGGGTGGTGGTGGTGAGTGGAGTGGGGTGGGGAGTTGTTAAAAATCAATTTTAAATGATTAATTTTTTTTTTTGACCCGACGGGGTGGAGTGGGTGGGTGGGTGGGGGGGGGGGGAGGCAAGGGGTGGGGGTGGTGGTGGTGTGGGATGGGATGGGGAGTTGTTAAAAATAAATTTTAAATGATTAAATTTTGTTTGCTCAAGGGAGGGGGGCAGGGGTGGGGTGAGGGGGCAGTGGGTGGTGGTGGTGAGTGGGGTGGGTAATGTGGGGGTGTATGAAAAGTTAGGTGTGTGAGGGTGTTACCATTTTTTGAAAAATGTTTTACTTAGGAAAAACTCGTAAATCATTTTACGACGAAAAAGGGGGAAACATTTTTTCCATTTTTCGATGCTTACCAAATACCAAAAAAAAAAAAGGAAGAAAACGTTTTTCAAAAAACATTTTACATTACAGGCAAACAAACTGAGTAGTCAAATGAACTTTCACTATCAAGATGCTGCTTAGTTCTGTTTAACCAAAAGCTTTTGGATTAGTATATTTGAGTAGTATATGACAAAAAAGGTCCATTTGGCTCTAGACTTCTGGATTATGCAGACTACTTATAGTAATTCCACCGTCCCAAATGAGTTTGAATTAAAATTTTGGGTACAATAACTAATAAATATTAGTATAATTAGAATAAGTCCATGTTCGAGGACATCTTTTTTTTTTCAAATTAAGCCCGTGTCCGAGGACACTTTTTTTTTTTTTAATTTAATTTTTTTTAAGGGCAAAATGGGAAAGGAACAAAATAGTGAGGGCAAAATAGAAAATTCGGCCATTGAAACTATTCATTCAATTGTAGCACACCACTACCATTTACTCCCTCCGTCCCACCTTAGTGTAGACTTCTTTCCTTTTTCGTCCGTCCCACCTTAGTGTAGACTGCCAAAATTAGAAAGTTTTTTATTATTTTTTATTTTTCCTACCCCACCCACTCATTCTCTCTCTTCATTTTCCACCATACAATTTATTTAACCAACCTACTATTCACTCCACTCATTCTCTCTCTTCATTTTCTACCACACATTTTCATTATCTTAATAATATTCCTTAGTTATTGTGCCCACCACCTTAGTCTACACTAAGGTGGGACGGAGGGAGTATACTATAAATAAGAAAAGAAAGAATAAGTATAGTAGGTGTTGTGAGTATAAAATACTCCCTCCGTCCCACCTCACTTAAGAAAATTTTTCATTTTGGGCGTCCCACTTCACTTAAGAATTCCCAAAATGGAAACCTTAAATCACTATTCTCTCCACTCATTCTCTCTCCTACATTATTTTAATACTCACAACACCATTATAATTACTATTCCCTCCACTCATTCTCTCTCCTATTTAATTTTTCACACTCACAACACTTTTTCCACTCATTCTCTCTCCTAATACTATAATAATTTTCCTTAATTTCCGTGCCATTTCAAAATTTCCTAAGTGGGCTGGGACGGAGGGAGTATGAAATAAGAAAGAGAATGAGTGAGAGAAATAATATGTATGACAAATGGGTTCATTGATTATAAAATAATAAAAACTGTCACTAAAATAATAAAAACTGTCACTGTGTGATGTCCCAAATATGTCCACTTTTATACGAAATTAGAATATGCTAACTCATCCCATTCCATTTGTTTGGCGAGACGGGACGTATCGACGAAACGATCTCAATTGACGACTCTACTAAGAACTAAGTGATAAAATACATTTGAGGTTAAAAAAATAAAAATTATAAAAATGTGGGACGTCCCTTCCCTTCCCATTTCATCCCGTACCGTCCCGTCTTGTACCGCGTACCAAATCTGATGTCCCAAATTTGTCCATTTTTATACGAAGTTAGAATATACTATCTTATCCCGTTTCATTTGTATGAAGGGGGACGAAAAATCCCGACGGAACAATCCCAAATTGATTGACGGCTCTAGTGACTTCGACATTGAGTAAATAGATATGGGTAACAATGGCGGGGTGCCGATTTGATCAGTGCGATCATAGGCATAATTGGGAAGGGTGTGGTTTGTAGTGTAGGTTTAGGGTTTAGTTTATACTCCCTCCATTCCATTCAAAAAGACTTTCGAAAAATTTGGTATTACACGAAAATTAAGTAAAGTGTATATTGGAGTAAGTGTTGTAATTATAAAAAGTGAGGTAAGAAAGAGAAAGTGGGGTAAAAGAATATTTTGTAAATAGTTATTGTGATTATGATAAGCAAATTCCCCTAGAATTATAACTTTATATCACACGCTTTCTTATTCAAATGGATTATACAATGTTATGCCTATAAATACAAGTCATAATTCATATTATTTTGGTAACACATCTTTTGACTCTAAACTCTTGTCAATTGATGTCTCTCTATAAACACAAATATTTACTCTCTCGCAGGAGGGCATTCGTCGGTGAAGGCTCGGCTTAGTTTACGTGTTTGTTCATCTTTTTCTGGCTATTCAATCATACAGGATACAACTTGCATCTGAATTTGGGCTGATGCGAACGTTTTTGGTATTATCAATAAAGATAGGAAGAACATTATGATCTGTGTGAGTGCATAATGTAAGGTTCGTAGAGCCACTAACTATGAGGTACCAGAGTGTTCTAACAATAAGTGAAGTTGTGCAATCAATACAATTACATAATGTAAGGTTCCTATCGTACAACTACTAACTATTGGTATCATAGTGTTATTTCTTACAACTTCGAGGACCAATCTAGGTTTGGGTCGGTCCCACTAAGGAAGCAACCAATCTAGGCGGATCGGAAATGAGTTAATCTTATCTTTCCTTTGGGTTTGGGCCTTTGGGGTCAATATCTCATGATACGTGATTTAATTCAACCGTTGAATTTCGAATTTTTTCTCAAATAATCACTTTTTATTTTTTTTTATTTATCAAAATGACTTACTGTTCAAACTATTGTCCAGAATGTCCATTTTTTTGAAAATCGCTACACCGTGTAGCGAGTTTGACTTAGGTCTGGTCAAAACTCGCTACACCGTGTAGCGAGTTTAGGGTAATTAATATTGACCGTTTGGAAATTAATTAGGACATTTAATTAACCTAAACTAGCTACACCGTGTAGCGAGTTTGGTCAAACCTAATTAAACTCGCTACACGGTATAGCGAGTTTGACTTGGATCCGAAATCCCTTTTTTTTCTTATTTTATTTAATTCTTCTCTTCTCTTCCTTCTTTCTTTCTATATATATATTAAATATATACTCCCTCCGTCCCATAGATTTATGGACTTTTGGGTTTTGCACGGGGATTAAGAAGGAAATATTATATTGAAAGTGTTGTGAGTGTGAAAATAAAATAGGAGAGAGAATGAGTGGAGAGAATAGTAAATTATAATGGTGATGTGAGTATTAAAATAATGTAGGAGAGAGAATGAGTGGAGGGAATAGTAAAGATTCCTTTCCATTTAGGGAAAGTTAGATATTATTGTGGGACGCCAAAAATAGAAAGTTTACATATTATTGTGGGACGGAGGGAGTATATTATATACTCCCTCCGTCCCAATAGTAGCTTTCCATTTTGCCATTTTGGGTGTCCCGTTAATAGCTTTCACTTTTCTCTTTTGGCAAATAAATCTTCACTATTTCCTCCACTCATTTTCTCTCCTCCATTATTTTAATACTCACAACACCATTATAATTTACTATTCTCTCCACTCATTCTCTCTCCTATTTTCAAATTACACTCACATTATTTTTACTTCCCCCCTAATTCCTTAATTTGCGTGCTGCCAAAAAAATGGGCAGCTCTTATTGGGACGGAGTAGTATATATATATATATATATATATATATATATATATATATATATATATATATATATATATATATATATATATATATATATATACTATATATAAATATATATTATTTATATACATATAAAATAATAAATTAGAAAGAGGAAGTCCCTTTAAAAAAAGTCCTCTCACTAAGAGAGGTCCCAAAGGAACTTGAAAAACAATGAAGATGAATCATCTATTTATAGTAGAAGAAAGATAAGAAAAATGTAGGATACATCTATGTGGGAAACACAAAAAATATTTAAATTTAGAGATGGTGGAAAAAACAAAATTTCATTTGCCTCCAAAAATTTCATGCTAAAATCTGGGGAGAAACGCGTTTCTCCATAACTTATGGAGAAACGTGGTCCGACTTGTCGCGCGACAATGCAGGCCAAGGCTTCTGGATATCCAGAAGCTTATGAAAGTGATATCCAGAAACCTTCAAAATGAATATCCAGAAACTTTCAAAATGTTTCTGGATATTCATTTGATGGTTTCTGGATATACATTTGAAGGTTTCTGGATATCCAGAAACCTTCAATAAGCAATTTCTGGTCTTGGCCTTGGATTTGGCTTCAAATCTATTTTTTCTGGATATCCGTCCCAAAGGCTTCTGGATATCCGTTCCAAAGCTTCTAGATATCCAGAACCTTTTGAGACTGATATCCAGAAATTTTTTTCTAGTTATCAAACGCATAGCTTCTGGCTATTAAAAACATGTTTCTCCATAGTTATGGAGAAACGCATTTCTCAGCAGACCTACTCAAATTTCATTTGCACTCCTCATGAATTTTTTGGAGGCAAATGAATTTTTTCCTTAAATCAATTACTTCTCTTTGGCCTTTTACTTGTTCCATTTTTATGTGAAAGCCTTATGAAATTTTTGATTAGTAATATACGTGATTTAATTATCTTAATAATGAAAATTTAAAAAATATTGTATTTAAGGAAAAAATTCATTTAATCTTATTAATTGCCATCAATTCTAGTAAAAATTAAATTTGAAATCACTCATCAAAGGTACAAAAATAAAAGAACAATCAATTTTAAAATGTATATATAAATTCATTTGTTTTTACAAACTTTATGTATTGTATTTATGTAATAATGAAGTACTATTAAACCCTTTTATTTAACTTGTATTAATATCTGATTAATCAATTAATTTACTCTTATGTAGTTAATAATTAGGCACCAACTAAGTCCCTGGATCAAAATTAGATTTTGTAATGAAATTGCCATCACAAAATTAAAAATTAATCAAAATAAGTGAAGTGGTGCAATCAAACAATTACATAATGTAAGGTTTGCCGAGCAAAAAAACATAATGTAAGGTTCATATCGTACAGCCACTAATATGAGGTACCAGAATGTTATACAAATAAGTGAGGGTGTGCAATCAAAACAATTACACAATGTAAGGTTTCTATTGTCTAGCCACTAAGACTATGAGCAATGGTTTCATCTCATTCTTTCATTTCATTTAATCACTTTAACACTTTATTTCATCTACCTCATATTTCAACTATCCATTTCATTTAATCCCCTATAATGGCTAAATTAAATAAAATTTCAACTCCCTCCAACTCATCATTCTATACCCCACCACTTTTATTTTATTTATATTCTCTATTTTGATGATTTATAAAATAATAATAATAATAATTATTACTCCCTCCGTCCCACCTCAAGGTTTAACCTTTCCTTTTTGGGCCGTCCCACCTCAAGGTTTAACTTCCTTAAATAGAAAGTTTTCCATATATTTATACCCTTATCATCTCCATATATTTACAAAAAAACCATTCTCTCTCCTATTCCCTACCACACATTCTTCCACTCATTCTCTCTCCTATTAAATATTTTTAACTTTTACATTCTCTCTCCTATTCCCTACCACACATTTAACTTTTACATTCTCTCTCTTCAAATTTTCTACCCACTTTAATTACATTTCTTAAAAAGCGTGTCCACCTCAAGGTTCAACCTTGAGGTGGGACGGAGGGAGTATTATTTATAATTAAAAAAATATTTCACACATAATGATTTTTTTTAAATAAAGGCTAAAATGAAGAAGGATAATTGAGAAATGAGTGTTTTTTTTTTTTTTTGTCTAAATCAAATGAAACTTGTATCAATTTATAGGGAAAAAATGATGAATTTAGGTGAAAAAAAATTTAATTTACTCGGTGATAATTCAGCTCAAAGAATTGGAATAAAAAAATTAAAAAATTCAACAGACCAATAAGAACGTGACACTTGGCAATATAAAAAAAAAAAAAAAAGGAAAACCGGAACGCCTCATGCGCCTTGCCTGGGCGTGAGGCGCACGCGCCACATTTGGTCCAATAAAAAGGCGACACGTGTCACATATTTTTTTATTCCAGCTGGTTGAAAGTTTTCATTCACCCATTTCATCCCACCCCATTTCAACTCACCATTGCACCATTTCAATCAACTTAAACCCATTTCAACCCCCTTTTCATTCACCCATCGTAAATAGTCTAACTATAAGGTATCATAAAGTTCTTCCTAACAATTCGGAGGGTCAACATGAAAGATAAACCGAATATGGATACTACTCGCGAAAGAGCGACTGGTGAAGCGCGTGTTTACTACACTTACTCCGCGTTTTATTAAAACGTTTGTGCTGAATCGGTGGCAAAACGCGGGTCATCAGGTTTGGGGGTCTTGCGTACTATTATGGCTGTTAATGGGCTATTAGCTGTAGATGGGGTACTGGATATACTGTTGTGGACTTATAATGATATATTGGGCTGCCTTAACGTAGCCTGCAAATTAAATGAAGATAGAGAAAGAAAAAAATTATTGTTTTCCTTTCCAAAACATAATCTCAGTTAAATTGAAATGAGTTCAATCCATGTTGTTGTACTCCTCTAACAAAAATTAATAATTACTCCTTCATTCCAAAATAATTCTCCAGAAAAAATAAAGTTTACTTTAATTAATTTATTTGATGAAATATTGAATTTAATAGCCACTTCGCTTTAAGAAATCCAGTAGCTCATGAATAATATTTCGATTTTTTTCCACCAAATTATCAATGTTAGATCGGCGTTCCGCTCGCTTTGGCGCGGTATATCTAGAGCTTTTGTTCCTTTAGATCAAGTTTGACACATTTAGCCCGGGACAGTTTCCATTACACAGGGTAAATTAAATGGTTTTAGTCTAATATCGATGAGATTCAAGCGAGACTGGTCTAAAGATGTACTTCCCCGCTTGAAATAGAATTTTTGCGTTGAATACGAGAATTAAGAAAAAATATTAGTGGAGTAGGTGTTGTGAAAAGTGGGATAGAGAATAATGAATGGAAAGTTGTTGAGAATTTGAAAGTGAGTTACATTAAATAAAATATTTCCATTTTTGGATTGTTCTATTTTGAATAAGATATCGAGAATGACAAAATGTTCTAATTCGGGTGAAACAGAGGGAGTACTCACTCCGTCCCACCTCAAATCAGATTTTTTGCCATTTTCATCCTTTCAATTTCAAATAGGACTTCCCAAATGACAATACTTTTACATTATTCCTCCCACTAACTCTCTTTTTTACTTTATTTTTATACTTATAATACCAATTAACTTACTATTTCTTTCAACCATTATTTCTCATATTTTATTTTTCATACTCACAACACGTCTTTTCAAAATTAATTTTTCTTAATTATCATGTTCATAATGTCACTACAAGAAACAGAGTTTTTAGGGTCGGCACTTTCCCGTCCCAAATAGTCAATTTACCGTCCTTAATACTATTTAGGTCGGCAATTAGGTCGGGAAACGAGGGTCCTAAATAACATGCGACTCTAAAAGTTTTAGGACCCCCGTCACCGTCTCAAATACTGTATTTAGGACGGGAAGTAGCCGACCCTAAAAAAAATATATTTTTTTTTTGCGGGAATTTTTTGGAGCCAAATAGTTTTTGGTACCCATTGTTAGGGACGAGATAGCCGACCCAAATAATATTTGACGCCCTTTTTTTTGGAGGGAAATTATTAGGGACCCTATCTCCCGACCCAAATATATTTTTGCGCCAAAATCACATTTTTTTGTGGGAAAGTAATTAGGTCGGATATAGACGACCCAAATAAAATTTGGTGTCAAAATGTGAATATTTACCATTAATTATCAAACACTACTAATCTTCAACTAATTATATATAAACACAACCAAGAAGGGGGAGCCGAAATATGCTACACCCGGTCGAGGTCTTATACAAAGTACCGATCTTATTTCAAACAAAACTAAAAACTCAATTCAACGACTAATGTTATTCCATACTAACACTTAATAGGCACAACAAAATGGAAAGCATCCTCGCAGCAATCAATGGAGGTCGAGATTCAAGCTTTGGCAATGTGGCA
This sequence comes from Adenophora triphylla var. japonica, assembly GCA_022495995.1. Classification (NCBI taxonomy): domain Eukaryota; kingdom Viridiplantae; phylum Streptophyta; class Magnoliopsida; order Asterales; family Campanulaceae; genus Adenophora; species Adenophora triphylla. Next base: position 88,949 of record JAFEMH010005641.1, read on the forward strand.
GATCAAGTCAACAACACTTTGGTCTTTGCACGAAAGATAAAAAGTAGAAAGTGTCAAAGGAGCCATACTTGATACTAGTATGAAATTATCAAGAAAAAGAAATGAGAACTTTCAATGGGCCGGGAATACTAAAAAAAGGAAGAAAGAAATTAGAACTTTTTCTTAATTCCCATTCCTAAAAAGCTAAAAAGAAATGAGAATTGTTCAATGGGACGGGAGTACTTAAAAAAAAGGGGGGGGGGGAAGAAAAATATACCTGTATCCCCATTCATTGTCGTACCACGAGACAAGCTTCACAAAGTTGGGGCTCAAAGCAATTCCGGATTTAGCATCAAAGATGCTTGACCTGAATAAAGTAGATCCATCAAGTGTAAGGTGCAAATCGACTCAATTGGGAACGCAAAAGTAATACAACTAAATCTATCATAATTTTTACCTGCTGTCACCAACAAAGTCAGTGGACACCACATCATCTTCGGTGTATCCCAAAATACCCTTGAGTTTGCCTTCTGACTCCTCCCTATAAAAAGAAAGAATACATTTTATTTGATTACCCATGAGTTCTGTGCAGGAGTGGTTGGAGCGGACTAATAGTGAATTACATACACAAACATTGTCACTTTATATAGCTTGTAAAAGTGCAACTACAGCAAAAAGAAACAATAAGACACTTTGCTAAAAATTAGTCACTTACAGCAAATGCCAACTAACACCAAAGTACTTCAGTGGAGACTAAAGCTGAGATAGATTCCTAGCTTTTATATTTAGCATAAATCAAATAACGTTGATACAAATTGCATCATGCATGAGACAGTGAAGTGTTCTTGGCAAGAAGCATCTAAGTGATACAAACGCGAGTGTGTAATATTTTACAGAGTTGATAATAATCCAGAAGATATAGAATAATAAGTGTGAGACCTTGAGAGATGTATCTAGATTTCCTGAAAGTGCTTTCAACAAAGAAGTTTTTTCAGATCCTGGGGGGCCAAGCAGTAGAGTTAATCTGGAACAAAGTAAAGCAAGTAAAAAGTCATTAAACCACCTTACTTGAAAAGCTAAACAAATATACTCTTACGAACCATATTCCAAGAGTAAGAAACCATAAACATCCTTGAGCAGAGTGATGACCACTTCCGAATTTTCAAAAGTAACAAAACGACATCAAGCTTACTGAGCTCAATTAGTCTTGGATCAGTGAGTTAATCATTGCCGAAGACATTAGTGTAAATGATATCGGAATGAGAGAACCCAGAATGAATAGATAGTTGTGTCAAGGTGGAGAGAAATGTTTGATGCGCATGCAGTGATTGCCAATAGATTACGGGCTTGTAGTCGTAATATCTTATTCATATCAACCAAGAACTTAGAATCCAAAAGAAAAACAGAGAAATACTCACCAACTTCCCAAAGGTTCGTCTTATAGTAGTAATTAAGAGCTAAATTTCTAACAGGACCATTCATTATGATCATTTTGTGTGCTTACCTACCAGGCTTAATAATACCACTGACATTATTGACGATTTTTAACTTGGCCTATATTGACTTCAATCCCAGAAGCCTCGTAATGTCCTGCCAAAGTAATCAACATCATTTCATTCAGAAAATTGCCAAGACATACGTGAGCTTTAAGTCAGGTTAAGTCTGTGGCATTCTAGTTAGGAATATCCATGACCAAAGAAAATTATTTTAAGAGACAAAAATCCGTACTACAAAAGAAGTACACAATGTTTAAAGGCTCACACAGGCGGATGAACCGAGACTTTTAGAACCCTGCCAAATGAGAAATCGAACAAGGTGGTTGTTTCATTGAGTTCAAACTTACTACAGTAGATCACCCACAAAAATAATTAAAAGTAAGTTTCATTGAGTTCAAACACATAATTTAACTAGTTCGACTTACTTCACATCGCTGATCCGAAATCATCATCATAAATTTAGAACTACTACCACCGTAGCAAGTATGAAAGAAATTCAGGTGCGATAATCAAGCCTTCAAAAATCAAGCAACACAACATGACTAAACATTTTCCAAGTTTTGGTTATGTTAAGAAATCACGCTAACTTTTCAGACTTAAAGCAACCAATTTTAGTTGAGAGAAAACACATTCTTATTTTTTATGGTAATACACCTTTCATAAATAGTAGTATCAACATAAAAATTAACCCCTTACAAATAAATGCATAAATTTCTAAACATATCCAGTACCATCATTCGATTGTCAATATCCATTTCTTGAATGCAGCGAAATACCATGTCGGCCATTCCATCACCTTCAACATCAATGAGTTCCTGCAAGCAGAAAAATCAAAATTTCACAAGCTGAATATACTAAGGGTAATATTAGAGGAACTTGATATACACACAAACTCTCTATATATACACACAAACACAAGATCGTATTTATTAGTCGGTCGATGGAACCAGATGAGAAATCGAACGAAGTATTACCGATGAAGAAATTGAACGACGATGAAGAAATTGAACGGCGATGAAGAAATCGAACAAGCGGACGAAGAAATCGAACGATGAATTGAGAGGTTTGCAGCCGCTATCGAACGATGAATTTAGGGATTGAGAGAGGGAGTAAAGGGGAGGTGCAGGAGAGGTGGGGGAGTGGACGTCAATTAGGGATGAATTTTTTCATTTTGTTTTTTAATTATTATTTTTCTTTTCCTAGTGATTATGTTTTGGGCTTTAAAAAAAATTAGCGGTCCCATTAATTAAATTGGCCGTCTCAAAAAAAAATTAACTAATTAGCCGTCTTATTAAAAGAGTAATAGGGTCGGTACCAGTTGAGCGACCCAAAAAAGGTAGTCCCTAATAATTACTTTTTTTTTGTAGTGTGTTATTCTGATTTAATTTAAGATGAGATGGAAAGATAATATGGTAGGATGAGTTGAACTTGGAACAAATACAATGAGCAATTTATTTATTGATCAAGTTATTTAGTGTATGGTATAGTAATTTAAAAATTAAATATTAATCATGGATTCATTTCTTGAAAATTGAAATACATGTTCATCTTACTTGATAAAAATGATTTAATTTTATTAGTTCTAAACTACCACATCAACAAATATGTTGCGATTTTTTTTACGTTTCATTATACAATTGCAAAATTAAAATTTCATAATAGATACAACAACAACAAATCTTTATTCTCAAAATAATATGGGGTCGGCTTACATAAATACATATGTCATCGTGAAAGAAAAGATGTCAGAAGAAATATGTGAGAAAGAACAAAAATAAAAAAGAATATAATAAAAAATTTAGAAAATGAAAAGAAGAAAAGATGAAGAAAAATAAAAATAGTGATAATAAAAGAATAAATATATAATAGATGGAAAAATGAAAATAATAATAATAAAAAAAAATTAACCCCCATCAATCACAAGAATTTTTGCCCTACACTCCTGCCTATTCAATGCCATATTTTAATCTAATCCAAGTAAACTTACAACATTTTCAATCACCCTAATCCAATTTTGCTTAGGTCTTCCTCTACCCTTAACCATTTTATCAGATCTCAACTTTTCAAGCCTTCAACCGGTGCATCACTCGGTATCCATCTCAAATGGCCAAACCACATTAGACGATTCTCCCTCTTTTTATTATCAATGAGCGTAACTCCTACTTTATCCCTGATTATCTCATTTCTCAAACGATCGTTTCTTTTATACCCACACATTCATCGTATGATATGCATCTACGCTACATTTATCTTATGAACGTGACACTGTTTCACGACCCAATATTCAATGCCTTACAGCAGTGCCAGCTGAAACTACCCGGATCCGGCTCGCGCGCGAGCCCCGGCATCTCGCATCGCTCGGAAATTGCCCGGATCCGAGAGGCGCAGCGATTGCGCCCCGGCATCTGGCAATCCATTTTTTGCGTTGGTCGGGTGGAAGTGTCTCGCTGTGTTTTTGCTTGTAGAGTCGCCACGCCGTTTTGATTAAGCCCAAAACATTGAGAAAAGGCATCAGTTTAAAAATAAACTGTTTTTGTGTGATGAGATTTTTAGTTCGGAGGTCAGGTTACTCCTCAGGAAGAGAATATTAGAATATTAGAGCTCACCCGAGTAGCCTCGTAAAAACGAGTCTTTCGACACCCCTTCTTTCTTTAAATGTTGTGTGTGTGTGCTTTTAAAAATGCATGCTGTATCGGATGTCTACATTGTACACTGCGTATTGAAATGTATTGAAATAGTAATGGAAGGAAGCCTTACCAATATTGGTTCGTGTCTGTCTTCCGCTGGGGAATAGTGTTTGAGGATGGGACGGACCGGGATTGCTTCGGGATGTGCCGGTTGTCTGCGGACAGAGCTTCGACGTGCCTCGGGATTGTCAAGTGTGCACTCGGACAGAGTTACGGCGTGCGTTGGGATCGTTGGCTGGATTCGGGCAGAGGTTCGGCGTGCGTCGGGATCATCGGTTGCGTTCGGGCAGAGTTCCGGCGTGCGTCGGAATCGTCGGTTTGGCTCGAAAAGGGTCGGGACGCCTCGGGAAAGACCAGGCAAGGCTTCGGAGTACCACGAGGGGCCTCAGAATACCTCGAGAGTGCCTCGGGGCAGCGCGGGAGCATCTCGGGAGCGCTCGATAGGGCTTCGGAGCACCGCGAGGGAGCTCGGAAGGCCCCGAAAGGAACCGAAAGGGACCGGGAGTGCCCCGAGGGGTCTTAGAAGGGGAGCCTGAAGGCTTAGGGAGAGAGGAGAAGAGGGAGGTGTGTAAAATGAGGGAGGGGGAGCCCTCTATTTATAGTGTGAGAAAAATTGCAAGAAGGTCCGTACGGACCTTCTAGGAAAACCAAAATTTTAGTTTTCCGGGATTTGAGGGAATAATGTTGACTTTAAGAGGATTTTTGTAATTATGTCTGGATACAAAGAGGTCCGTACGGACCTTTTAGCGTGCAAATAGGTCCGTACGGACCTTCCATGCTTTTGTAATTGTGATGGCAATCTAGTTCTCGTCGAGAGCTTTCCAACCATATATGGCACGTCTCAATCGGAGTTCGTATGAAGGAGTTATGACCTCCGAAAGTTTGCCCTTGGTTTTGTCGTATGCTTGGATGGAGAGCGATCCAGATTGGGGTACTTACAGAAGCCCCTCGGCGATGTCACTTATGAAAGAAGTGGGGTCATCGATAAGATAAGGGTCCTGATCTGGATCGCTTACTGGGAAAGGATGTGACCGCATAGGCTAGTTTGTGAGGACGTGGCAGTGTCCTTTTGTGTGACTGTTTAGGTCAGTTGGCTGGACCCTGTGATAGAATTCCTACGTATCCCTAAGCGGGAATCAAGCCTGATTGTAGTTCGGGTGTGGGGTGAGTGTTGTAGTGCACGAGGACGTGTGATATCCTCTGATTGAGACTCTGTGCGTGGACGTGGTGGTATCCTGTGAGTGACCGTTTAGGTCGGTTGGCTGGACCCTGTGATAGGATTCCTACGTATCCCTAGCGGGAATCAAGCCTGATCATAGTTCGGAGCCGTGACTGTTTGAAGGGGTCTACCTGATTATGACTGTTTGAAGGGGTCTACCTAATTGTGACTGTTTGAAGGGGTCTACCTAATTGTGACTGTTTGAAGGGGTCTACCTAATTGTGACTGTTTGAAGGGGTCTACCTAATTGTGACTGTTTGAAGGGGTCTACCTAATTATAACTGTTTGAAGGGGTCTACCTAATTGTGACTATTTGAAGGGGTCTACCTAATTGTGAAAATATTTTGGGACATTTATGCGGTCTTCTGGACCGGATAGTTTAAAGCCTTCCGGGCTACGGATGATGATTTGGGAGGTTTATACGGTCTTTCAGACCGAGTGATTTAAATCCTTCAGGGCTGCAAATAGTGATTTGGCTGATTTATGCGGTCTCCCGGACCGAGTGATTTAAAGCCTTTCGGGCTGCGGATAATGCTGGTGATGGTGAAATTGTGAGTGTGGAGGCGTTTGTGCCTTAGGATGTGTGTTCGTAGGCGTTTGCATCTTGGAGTTTGTTTGTGGAGGCGTTTGTGCCTTGGGATTCGTGTTTCGGGGGCGTTTGTGCCTTGGGGTTTGGGCTTATGATGACGGTCGGTGCTGGGGATATGTATTTCCGTACGGTCTTACATTGATGGCCGAAAAAGGCGAGGAGCATCTAAGTTGATTTTCTTTGAAGGTGTCTATACCCTAAGTGAGACTGTTTAGGGGGTGTTTACCCTGTGTTGAGACCTAGTTTAGGAGTATGACCCTAGGTTGAGACTATTCTAAGGCGTCTGGACCTAAGTTGAGTTTGATGGCGCATTTTGTGGATCATGTATGGAACTTTGTTTGTGGGAATTTTTGGAAAGGCATCATGTCGTGCTAGGATTCTTTTTTTATATAACATTTATTACTGCTATGTCTTATATTTAAAGTTTATTGACATACCTTCCCTGTGTTTACCTGCAGGAGGAGGTGCCGAAGTCGCTGAAATGCTGAGGACGTGTCGGCGTTTTTGAACGAAGTCGCTAAAATGATGAGGATGCGATGGCGCCTTTGTCTCAACTTGCGGTGAGGGCGAGGTGGCGTCTTTGTCTGAACTTGCGGTGAGGGCGAGGTGGCGCCTCTGTCTGAACTTACGGTGAGGGCGAGGTGGCGCCTCTGTCTGAACTAGAGGTGAAGGCGAGGTGGCGCCTCTGTCTGAACTTGGTGTGAGGGCGAGGTGGCACCTCCGTCTGAACTAGCGGTGAAGGCGAGGTGGCGCCTCTGTCTGAACTTGTGGTGAGGGCGAGGTGGCGCCTCTGTCTGGACTTACGGTGTGAGGGCGAGGTGGCGCCTCTGTTTGAACTTGTTGTGAGGACGTGGTGCCGCCTCTAGCTGAGATAATGAGGACGTGGTGCAGCCTCTGGCTAAGATGATGAGGACGTGGGGCACCTCTGACCGAGTTGTTGAAATGTTGAGGATATGGGGCGCTTCAGGTGCTGGACAAGGAGAGGAGGGATGGCTCGTCTTCTCTTTCCTTCTTCGTTTTTACTCCTACGGACTTCTTGGACTATCCGGTCGAGGAAGGTGCTGGGTACACCGAGGATGATGAGATGGCTGGCGTAGGCGCCGAGATGCAGGAGTCTTTACCAGGCGGTGGTGCCGATGACTTAGAGTAGGACTCCCCTTTTTTTTTCTGTTCTGTGCACTATCTGCTTTTTCGTTGCAGGCGGGGTGCTATGAGATCTTCCGGTGCCAGCCGTGGGACTGGGAGGATGAGGCCATATTCGGTTATCCCGCCATGCTGTGCTGGTTTCGTTCTTTGAGAAAGAGGAGGATGGGAGAGGGACAGTTTGGAGGGGTTTCCGCTGTATACTTGGACTCGGTATGATGAGGATAAGCTGGAGGGAGCCCCCTGGGTGAAATGGCAGCGGAAGCTTCTGCGCTGTCTTACTTGTGACTCCATATTCTTGGGGGAGAGGGTATTCTGGCAACATGGCACAGGCGTGCCTCCTATAGCTCCGAGGGATCCGCCCTTCCATATGATGAGTCCTCTTGATATGGACGTGCTGGGGTATGAGAGGTATCGGGCCGGCGTGAGCGCCGAGGAGTTCGTCCTGGAGGGCGAGGAGTATGCGGCCTTTGTTAGGCGGAAGCTAAGGGCGCCATCGGTGTTGGCGAGGGAGAGGCAGACTGGCTCGTCACGTCCTCCAGACTTCATGTATGTTTGCGGAGACTCTTCGAGGAGGAGGGTGTCCGTGCCCATCCCAGATCATGGTCCTGCTGTTTATCGGGTTGACCCGGACGCTCCGGTGAGTTTGTTTACTCTTTTCCATCTTGGAATCTTTTCTGCATTTTTCTCTTTTGTCGAGTATTTTGGTATCTTTTTGGCTAAGCTTATCTTTGGTTGTTTGCTTGCGCAGGTCTCGGGGCGGTCCTTGGACGTGCTGACCCGCCGATATGTGGGGTTGAGGACTTTTACGAAGAAGTTCTTGGGAAGCTGTCCTGCGGTTCTTCGCGGAGCGCGGCGGCGTTCGCGCCGATGCCTTCGAGGAGGTCTGTGGATACTCTTTCTTTGAGAGCTGAGCCAGGGCCACCGCCTGAGGTGCCTGTTCGGGGGCGGCAGAGCTTTGATGTGGGGACGTCTTCGGGGGCCCAGAGGCCGCAGACCTTTCATCAGTTCTTTCCTCCGTCGGGCGCGCAGGGTGAGGGTCCGTCCTCGCATCCCTTCTTTGATCCTTTCACCGGGTTTGACCCTTCGGAGTATTTTGAGCATTCGATTGAGGAGGGGATCCAGTATTCTGATGATGAGGAGGTGACCGCTGGTATTTTCGAGATGCCGGATTTCTCGTTTGTGGAGGATGATGATGAGTCGGATTAGGTCTCTTTTGCTTTCCCTCTTTCCGTTGATTTTTTTTTGTTTTGTAGAGCAACAGACATTTTGTACCTGTAATAAAACACTTGTATTTGCACAGCAAAGTATTTTATTTTAAGATGTAATGACGTATTTGTGATTCCCGGGATTGACCTAGGAATTGTTGCTAGCTTATTATTATTTTTGTGCATGTCACATGAGCTGGGAATGCATTTGTGGTTAGTGGAGGCTGAGGCAGCTTTGGCAGGTTTTCTGAGCAGTTGGGGGCTAAAGCAGCTTTGACAGTTTCATGAGCGGCGACGGGATTGATGTCTCCTGGGACGTGTTCGCTTTGTGATTGATAGCCACTCTTTTCGGGGTTAGCTACCTCAGGATATGTGACGGTGCTCTGTTGGATGCGGCAGGCCATTGTCGGGCGGGCGAGGATATCGTTCCTTTGGTTCCAGGGAAAACCTTCCATGGTGTAGATCGTCTGGTGATGAGGGATCGATTCATGCGGTGGAAGCCCCTGCTTTGCTTGCATTATGGTCGCGAGAGAGGCTTTAAACCATGCCTGAGTCTCCGGCGTCTCTTAGTCCGTGGACGTTTGCTCGGCGACCTCTTGTCTTGGACATGGATCAGTCTGCTTGGGAGAGATTGATGGCACATCTTGGTACGCATCAGATCCGTTGGTGGGATTCCCTTTGGGGGATTGAGACTAGGAGGGCCTGTCAGGAAGGTTCCTATGTTGTCAGAATTCCGGGTTTGTCATGGTCCTCTTTCATCGCTTGTTTCCAGGCAGTTCGGGATGAGGCAGGAGCCTTTGCTGGGCTAGGAAGGCATTGCCACTATGAAGCTAGCCTCGTTCTGGATGACAGATCCTGATGCCTTTCTGTATTTTCTGAGGGTATGGAAGTATTCCGCTTTCCCTCCTGTGGTGCTCCTTCGACATCGGGAGAGTGTTGTGTTGACCACCGAGTACCTGGATGAGCAGCATGTCGGGCAGACCCAATTGGTTTTGGGGAGCAGGTGCAAAGCGGTTCTGGGGCAAGATTGTCATTTCAGCTGCGACCTTAGGAGTGCAGAAGCTTGGGTTAACCCTCAGGGTGTCACGGGAGATGATTTATTTGACTATGAGACTAGCGTCGATAGACTGGCGGGGAGAGGTCCCCTGTTGCAGATTTGCAGGGAGGAGATCCGGGTTAAGGCACAGGCGAATGAAGCTCTGCGAGCGACTGGTTCGTTTGACATGACTAGAAGGACTCCTGATCTCGGAATGAGGGAGACAGAACTCGCTCATGTGGAATGAAAGAAGACTCGTTGGGGACGAGGGAAGAAAGGAAAGAGTGACGAAGGGCCAATCGTGAGTAGCATGGAATGACCTTCTGAAGCACTGAGTATCCATTCATTGTCATTGCAGACACATTGATTGTTAAATGTTTTAATTTGTCTTTTAGCATGTTGTGAATCGAGAGTAGACCATGCTTGAACTCATCAAAAAGTGTTTTAACTGTGATAATTTGTGATTTACTTTTAAAGCTTTGTCGAGACGCAAAATCTCTTGCTTGCTTCTGGTCTGAGCCTTGGTGGCGTCAATTTTTGGAATTTTGTGTATTCCTTAGACCGAACCAATGAAGGCTGCCTACGTTCCCCTTGAGGGGCTCAGGTCTACATAGTTCGACCCTCTTTTGTGGGAGAAATGACTCGTAATGTACACCCGCAAGGGCGTATTTATTTTTGAAAAGGTGGGAATGGGTCCCTTTTTGTGTGAATGCCTTATTTGATGTAGGCACAAAAAACATGCTTTTGGGTTTGACTCTTTTGAGAGAGTATGAGTACTGAAAAGTTTGTAAAAGTGTATGGAAGCCCTTGTTGACAGAAAATTAGTGTTTAGCTCTATTTTCCTATTTTGTAGAAAAAGAAGACTTGTCGAGACATCTGAAAACTTGATTTGTTCACAATGATCACATGTTTTCTTAAAACCCTTTGTTGATGTTCGGGTTATTCAACAATTAAACTTGATATGCTTGATTAATCCTGAGGAGAAAGTCAACCGGTATCAAGGATCGAGTTGGTCTGGTGTGAAAGAAGGTTTGTGTATAGGTGAGGTCATTGATGCGACCGGGTTTGTGGATTTGTATGTGTTTATGACCAGACCATTTCTGGTTGCCTACGTTCCCCTTAAGTCAAGGAGCTCAGGTCGACGTAGTTCAGGGTTGAACTGTGTTTTGCTTTGGGGCCAGGGCATGAATATTCGTGCGGCCTTTGGTGAAAATGCTCGGAAGGTTGAATGATGAGGCACGGGTCTTGAGGTGATTTCTTGACAAGTCGTATTTGACGGTCTTTCAGTGACTCCCTTGCTTCTTGTTTGTCATTATTTGGGTCACTTGACCTCATTTTTTTAGCTTACGCTTGAGCCCCCCTTTTTTGAAAGCTTCTGCTTGAGCTCTTTTTTTTTTTTTTTTTTTTTTGAAAGCTTCTGCTTGAGCTCTTTGTTTGTTTGGTTTTTTTTTTTTTGAAGCGCACGAGGGTAGAGGGCAAGTCCCTGCTTGAACTTTCTTGATGCGCACGAGGGCGAAGGCAAGCCCCTAGGTTGTTGTCCACATGGGGTCGATCTTTTAATGCTGAGTGACCTTTTGTTGTCCTTTGATGTTGCCACCGTTGTTGACTTGGTCAAGGTGATGGTGGGGACATGTTTTGGAAAGTGTATGGCTTGATGGAGGCCTTTGTGTGGGGTATGGTAAGGTGTATGGGGAGCTATCGATTGACTTTCTCATACCAATTAATCAAAGCATTAATCATTTGTGGAATTACTTGTTGAGCAATGCAAGTGATCACACAAAACAAAACTATTTCATTAAATGTAATGTGGGGTGTAAAATAATGTCTCAAGTCTAGCAAGAAAAGAAAGAAAACTTGCGTATGGAAAATTGAAGACTTAATTACAATGTCCGAGGAGGACTTGATTGAATGAGAAAAGTATTAGAACCTACGAGGTTTGACTGTATGATTTTTTGTGTTGAGGGGGGAGAAGAAGACTCGATATTCTTTGGGCGAAGTATCGACGGAGAATTTTCTTATTTGCGTCTCTGAGGGATCTTCAGCAGTTTCCCAAATTCATTTTGGTTAGAACCTTCTCGGCAGCTTGGGCCCGATTTTCCTCTCATTTGACAATATGCTTAAAGATTTGTTTTAATGCATTGTTTATTAATGTGTCTGCGTCTTTACCAAGTGAATCATTATTAACTGTTTTTTATTAGTTAATTTATCATTTTTTAAAGTGGCAATGAGGGGATACTCAGAAAGGTCGAACTTTTATTCAAAGCATAAGGAAGCGCGATTTTTGTTACAAACGTATAATCTTTAGGCGTAAGGCCGTCAGACGACTCGAGAGACTCAAACTTAAATACGACAGACTCGGGGTCTTTTATTTTCGAAGCTAGACTCTAGGAGACTGGGGTTAATCCAAGCTTCTCGATTTATCTCTTCTTGCTAGCTGTAGGTCCGAAAAAGGGTAACCCAAATCTTCAATGGCGTTTTTGGTGGGCTCGAGGGAGTACAGAGGACTCGTCCATGCCGAATGCTACCATGTTCCGACCGTGTTGGGACCTCAGGGGCGTTCCAACTTTCCTTCTTCAATTAGCCCCTGGACCGCGTGTTTTAGTATGACGCAATTGTTGGTGGTGTGGCCGGGGTAGTTGTGAAAAGCGCACCGCTTGCTCATATCCATGTTCGGGTTAGGATTCCTCGGCTGATAATTCTCAAGGGGCTTCAGCATGTTTTGGTTCACCAACGCCTCGAACACTTGTCTTAGAGGCATTCCGAAGTTGTCGAAGTGCTGAAAATGCTGCGACCGGGGATGATTGTTATTTCTCGGGGGCACTCAATCGCGGCTTCATTGGACTCCGTTCTGGATGTAGTGAACTATTCCGGGAGCCTCTTTTCCTTTGTTTGGAACAGGCGTCGGATTTGACGAGGTTTCCTGGTAGCGGTTGGAAGAAGCAGGAGTAGCTGCTGTCTTTTGTAGGCTCAGCGTCTTTTCGAACTTGGTCCCGGCATTGACCATGGCACGGAGGTCGGGATAGAAGTGGTGGCTGATCAGGGTCCTTAGAGACGGTTTGAGGCATGAATGGAAGATGTCCATCTGCTCTTCTTTGGAAAGCGGATCCATTATTTCGCTTAGTTTCCAGTTCCACCTTTTGTAAAATTCTCCTACTGTGAATGTGTGCCCAAATTCTAAATTTTTGTTTTTAGATCGGATTCACGCGAGTTTGAAAACATCCGGTTTAATTTGAAAAATGGAGTCGCCACGCCATTTTGATTTCCTCAAAACTTTGAAGAAAAAGGTTTTTTTTTAGGGTTCGGAGGTTAAGTTACCCCTTGGGAAGAACGGATCGTCGTTCACCCAAGGTGCCTTGCCGTAGCAAGTCTCCCTAGATTCCATTTTTCGTGCTTGCTTGCGTGCTTTCTTGTGTGCATGTGTTGAAAAGAGAGGGGGGGAATGTCCCAAGTTGTCTTCCGGACGTACAAACCATTTAGTTGGTTGTCGCTCGGGATTCCTTGGATTTTTTATGTGTTCGGGACTTTGATCCCGTCCTCATCTTGGACTTGTGATCATCGCTATTTGACCTTGAGTCTTTGCGTGATCGAGAGAAGGACTCTCTTTTATAGTCCAAAATGAGGTTCTTTAGGAAAGGAGTGACCTTAGCCCATCAATCCTACGCCTTGAGACGATTGAGCTTATATGGGAGCTATCGTGCTCGTCTCAAGCGATTATCGGAGATATAGGTTCAAGGGTTTATCCCTTTCTAAAGAAATTGTGGCACCTTTAATGGAAGAAACGATGTAAAGATGGGATCTTTACACTGGTACATTCCGAAGGTTGCTAATGGGGACTGTGAATACCCCGTCCCGATGCAATGCGCATTCGGAGGTTTAAAATAAATAATTATATAATGTCGGACCGAAATGAGATATTCATTTAGTGACACTCGCTTTAAACCATATTAAAAAATATTAGTTTAATTTTGAGAGTCGCCACGCCACTTTGATATAGCCCAAAGCTTTGAAAAAAGGCTAAACAGTTAATTGGGTTCGGGGGTCAAGTTACAACAGAAGAAGAAACGTTATCACTCCTATTGCCCGACGAATCGGTCTTTCTAGCATGTGGGGTGTTGGTTGTGTGCGGTGTTTACAGGAATAGATAGAAGAAACGGGATCATGCATAAGGAGGAGGGGAGAGAAAGAATTAATTGATGATCACACCCTAGAACCTTTGAGTTAGGCCCTCGGAAGGTGCACTAATCAACGTTCATCCTTGGGGGATTGTTGATCATGGGATAATTATAACTAAGGTGGAAGGTAAGAAATAGTTCCTAGATCCATTGGGTTCCTTGGGCGAAACCTTAGATCATCATCGGCTATTGCATATTTAAATATATTAAAATAGTCCTAAATCTAGCATAAAGGAACAATTAAAATATAATAAGCATGCAAATATAATAAGACAATAGTAATAATAGGGAACAAAAATATTAAAAAGAGTCTTACCAATTGTAGCAAGACTTTGGGGTCGAATCTAGGGCGATTCGAAGAGAGTAAGAAGAACTGTGGGTAAAACAAGAGTAGTCTCGTTTCTCCCGAGTGAATTGTGTGTTGAAATTGGGGAGCCGGGCACACTTATTTATAGTGCTTCGGTACCTGGGCTGGGCCAACTGAAGGGTCGATCGGTCCTAAATATAAGGGTCGATCGGCACTGACTAGAGGGACGATCGGCACAATGATTGAAGGTTCGATCGGCACCAAATAAAAGGGTCGATCGGCCATACGGCGAATAAAGGGCCGACGCACTTTGACCTGCGTGCTTTCCACGCGAGGCAAATGACGACGGGGTTGACCGATTGGTTTAAGGGATTTTTAGGGTTTCTATTTAATTACACCGGGCCGGGTATTTAGAATACCTTTTTTCGGACCAGGGTACTAACATAGCCCTCGTGACTACGACGCTTCTTGTAAGACAAGTGGGGTCGACGATAGAAAAATAGGACCCGTCACGAAAAAGGGATTTCGGGAGGTAAGAGAATGATTTTCGGATGCAAGGGTTGGACTCGAGAGTCACACAAAAAGATGACCAGTGGGTCAAGCGGGTTGGACTCCGCTTTCACCTACGTATCCCAAAAGGAATCAAGCCAAGTCGTAGTTCGAAAAGAGTGGGCGTTTTAGTACCGAGAGTGGCGGACGTGCGGCGTCAAGCCAAGATGCGATTTGTGTGGGAATCACCGGAAATATGTGACTATATGAAAGTCACTGAAATGTGAAGACGTGGACGCGAAAGTCACCGGAATGTAACTGTGCAAGGGAATCACCCAAAAGTTTTGTGAGAGTTTGACTTCATGCGAGTCACCCTTTGACTTCTGCGGGAGTCACCCCTTGTGGAAAATTGACTTCTGCGGGAGTCACCCCTTGTGGAAAATTGACTTCTGCGGGAGTCACCGCTTGTGAAAAATTGACTCTGCGGGAGTCACCCCTTGTGAAAAATTTGACTTACGCGGGAGTCACCTTGTCGTAAAATTTGACTGCGGGAGTCCACCCCGTGAAAAAATTGACTTAACGGGAGTCACCCCTTGTGAAAATTTGACTTCGGGAGTCACCCTTGTGAAAAATTTGACTTCTCGCGGAGTCACCTTGTGAAAATTTGACTTCGCTGAGTCACCCCTCGTGAAAAATTGACTTACGGGAGTCACCCCTTGTGAAAAATTTGACTTCTGCGGGAGTCACCCCTTGTGAAAATTTGACTTCAAGGGAGTCACCCCTTGAAAAATTGACCTGCGGGAGTCTCACACGGAGTCACCCCTTGTGAAAAATTGACTTGAGTCACCCTTTATGAAAATTTGACTTACGCGGGAGTCACCCTTGTGAAAAATTGACTTCATGGAGTCACCTTGTGAAAATTTGACTTCTGCGGGAGTCACCCCTTGTGAAAATTTGACCTGCAAGGGAGTCACCCCTTGTGAAAAATTTGACTTCTGCGGAGTCACCCCTTGTGAAAAATTTGACTTCTGCGGGAGTCACCCCTTGTGAAAAATTGACTTAGCAGGAGTCACCCCTTGTGAAAATTTGACTGCGGGAGTCACCCCATGAAAAATTGACTACTGCAGAGTCACCCCTTGTGAAAAATTTGACTTCTGGGAGTCACCCCTTGTGAAAAATTTGACTTTCGAGTCACCCTTGTGAAAATTTGACTTACGGAGTCACCCCTTGTGAAAAATTGACTTGTGGGAGTCACCCTTGTGAAAAATTGACTTCGGGGAGTCACCCTTGTGAAAAATTTGACCTGGAGTCACCCCTTGTGAAAAATTGACTTGCGGAGTCGCCCTTTGGCTTAAAATTTGACTTCTGCGGGAGTCACCCCTTGTGAAAAATTGACTTCTGCGGGAGTCACCCCTTGTGAAAATTTGACTTCTGCGGGAGTCACCCCTTGTGAAAATTTGGATTCGTGGCTGCCGGAGGACTTAGGCCACTAATGATGAAAACAGGTAACTGTAGCTGCCAAAGGACTTAGGCTACTGATGATGCGGGAAAACTGTAGCTGCCAAAGGACTTAGGCTACTGTTTACTTGATGAAGAATAGTTGTGTGAATTGATTGGGATTATTATGGCTTCCCGAGCCGAAGAACCAAGCGATTAAAAGATTGGGATGATCATTGCTAAGGTTTAGAGAGGAGTTTTGTCATCTAGGCTCGAGGCTAGGATTTAGAGAGGAGTTTTTGTCACCTAGGCTTGAGGTTAGGATTTAGAGAGGAGATTTGTCATCTAGGCTTAAGGCTAGGGCTTAGAGAGGAGTTTTTGTCACCTAGGTTTGAGGCTAGGATTTAGAGAGGAGATTTGTCACCTAGGCTTGAGGCTAGGGTTTAGAAAGGTATTTTGTCACCTAGGCTTGAGGCTAGGATTTAGAGAGGAGATTTGTCACCTAGGCTTGAGGCTAGGGTTTAGAAAGGTATTTTGTCACCTAGGCTTGAGGCTAGGATTTAGAGAGGAAATTTGTCACCTAGGCTTGAGGCTAGGGTTTAGAAAGGTATTTTGTCACCTAGGCTTAGGGCTAGGGTTTAGAAAGGTATTCGTTACCTAGGCTTTGAGGCTAGGGTTTAGAGAGGCACTTGAGCGGGAAAGTCATGGTTTAAGCAAGGCGAGGCTGAGTGGGTGTCTATGATAGAAGGTGGGATTAGGTAAGTTTGATGTCCAGAGATAAGGACCGAGTCATCTTGAGAGTCACAGAGATACGTCTTTGATGGATTTGAAGAGTTTAAAAATTTGTGGAGACCAAAGAGTGATTTTTGTAAACAAGGTACCAAGGAGGACGGTATTTTGAAAGTATGTTTATTTGATAAAGAGGCCTCATGATTAATTATGTTTCTAACTAACTCGAAGCGTTTGCCACATGCTGATCTTGATGACAAGGGATGCCCTCCTTGCTAGATATGACTTTGTCGGAGCCTCGATTAGAGCCCCTGACCTCTTCTGAAGAACCACATAGTCGACCTATTTCGTTGAGGGAGCCTCAACATTTGATGAAGTGACCATGGCGTAGCCCCGCCGATGATGCAAAGTAAACCCGAAGGGAATCTGCAAAGAGGGCCCGAGAGAACAGCCTTAATAAAAGCCCCACTTGGAGAGATTCAATGTATCCCTATTGCGGCATGCAGTCATCTTGCGGCCACGGAGGCGACCCATTGTTTCGAACAACGGTCAATCGGCCGGACAAGACTCGGAAATGTATATGTACAGGGCACATTTTTCGAAGGTGGGAATGGATCCCGATTTCGTGTATGACACTCTCGCTTTTGGGTTTGACTCTTTTGGGAGAGTATAAGCATCACTAGGTGTAGAAAAGTGTATGGAAGCCCCCGCCGACGTAAAGACAAAGTGTTTGGCTCTTCCTAGATTGTAGAAAAGAAGACTTGTCGAGACATTTGAAGACTTGTTTTGTTCGTAATTATATCTTGATTGCTTGAGAATGGACCTCTTGATTGGTTTGTCAAATTCCAATTATATAAGTAAACAAATAATGACTCGCTTTGATTAGAAGTTGGAAATCCGGCTTGACTTTTGGAAGGAGAAGGATGTTCCGTTGTTGCTTCTTGCTCTGGGTCATGCTTGGTGGTAATTTTCGTGCAGTGCCACCGCATTGATCTTCTTTATGGGAAAGAATGAAAAATAGAAAAAGACTGGAGTGGAAGAAACAAGACTGGAGTGGAAGAAAAATTGGGATTTGGTGAATTTGGCGAGATTATAGCCCCTTCTATTTTTCTGTCTTTCAATTCAAGATTCGTTGCTCCTTTGTTCTCACAAGCCGAGGGGAGTAGTCCCTGGCACGCGTCTCCTTGCTTTTACCGGAGTGCCGCTGAGAGGCACGGATGCGAAGCCCCAAACGAGACTTTTGCGACGGTGCTTGAAGAGTCGAATAAACGAATTTCAAGAATAGGACGAGTTCCCAAACTTGGCGAGAGTATGCAATATGCTCACATAGGATAACAAGTGACTCAGAATGAGAATGCCATCCGGTAGTGGTTGTAGCTGGGCTCTGGGTTTCGATCGATCATTGGGTGATGCTTATCATGACCTCTTAAAGTGAGAGGTCGGCTGGACCATTTGCTGAGAGGTTGGCTTGAGGGATGTGTTTGGAATTTTTAAGGTGAGGGGATTTTCTTGTTGTTGCTTCTTCAGAACCTCTAAGAGTGAGGTTAACTTTGATTTTGATAAGGGTGGTGATGGAATCCTCTAAAAGTGAGAGGATGGACTTTGGAATTGGTTTACGGGATTTGTCTAAGAGGGAATTTT
Organism: Adenophora triphylla var. japonica; assembly: GCA_022495995.1. Lineage (NCBI taxonomy): Eukaryota > Viridiplantae > Streptophyta > Magnoliopsida > Asterales > Campanulaceae > Adenophora > Adenophora triphylla. The sequence continues at coordinate 107,081 of JAFEMH010005641.1, forward strand.
TGTTGCTTCTTCTCGCGAGTTTGTTGTGATTTCAGCAGGTAACTTGATCACGATAGGACCTTCACTCGATGTCTCGTTTTCACAACCTTTGAGATGGGAGGTTCACTTCGGGGTGATGGAGGGTTTTTTTTTTTTTTTTTTTTTTTTTTTTTTTCGAACACCTTCTTATCGAGAAAAGCCTTCGGATTTGTTTGCTCGCGATAGCCCCTAGTGTATGCCTTAGGATGGTTTTACCTTTTCCCTCTTGGGCTTGGAGGTGGTCCCTTCGAGGGAGCCCCTTGTATGAGTTTCTTTCGCATTCCGCCTTTCTTGAGCTTTGAGGTGATTACTTCCTTTGTGAATCAAGGGAGCCCCTAGTATGGGCTTCTTCCTTAGGGTCTCAAAACTTGTCGATCTTGAAATGAAAGGGTATTATTTAGTGAGGATAAGGTTATGGCTTCCTATGGTGAGAGGTTTAAGCTTCAATCGCTACTGGATAGCATTCTCAAAAGAGTAATTTTAAAATGCAAACTCATTTAACCGACTTATTAATGTAAGGCAAAATATATTCAGACCATGGGAAAGATATGTGAGCATATTCAATGAAAGCTTAACGATCAAATGGAAAAAACAGAGGAGACGCGAGATTGGGGGTGTGAGCACCCCAACCCGGGACCTAACACGTGTCCCGAGCTAAGGGAGCTCAAACTAAGAAAATCCATCTAAATTTTCCAAACATTTATTTGCCTTTAAAGGAATACCACTTTTCAAACTTTCAAATAAAAATCAATTGATAATATCCCTACTTAAAGGAAATCCAACTACAACTTTAATAAACCGAAATCTGATAAGTTACATTGGAAACCTTAATTAACATTCGTTTAACAAAAGGGTTTTCCATACAAATTATAAAAGAGGAATACTTAACCAATACTCCTAACAACCCACTCCTATACTTAACTTGTCAAGCCCCAAGAGCAAAAGTCCAAAATGATATCCCCGGCCTCACTGGTTCGGTTCACCTGTCTCGGGATCTAAAACAAGAAGGGAGAGGGGTGAGAATAAATCTCAATGAGCTATTATGATATGCAGCAAGATGCCAAACAAAGTGCAACACATAGCATGGTAGCACATAACACATTATGAAAGCGGTAAACACCTTACGTTACCTCATTTTACCTTTTCCCGTCTGAACAATAAGTCGTACAACGTGGGAGTAAAACTCCACTCTTTGGTGAATTGCCTCCAGCACATTCACCTCTTATAGGACTCATACCCTGCACCATCCATATAAGAAAGGATACCTATTTTAGAATATCCAAAAATAATATCGTCCCTCCTTACAACGATCGCAACAGTGCTGTAAAGCTTTTGGGTCAATACGACAGCAGCACAGCCCCACCCCGTGGCCACAGAGTGGGGAAAGGTCACCGGTATGATGTACCTTCAATCACTTATAGAACAAATCCATAATTGATTGGCATCCATCATACCCACCCGAACATAAACACGCTCAAGCACATGATAGATACTTGAGATAATCCACCAAACGGGATAATAATATAACAATAGCAAGTAATCCACAAAGGGGATAAATACTATAGCAACATGGTAAAATATACTCATGTTCAACCAACATCATAATGCAACATTTAAGTAATACACTATGCATCATATCACCAAATGAATATGAGTTCACTTAAGGTAACAATATAACCACATAATCCACACCGGGAATAATGAAATCAACATGCCAAGTAATCCACAACCGGAATACAATACTAGCAACATACCAGAGAATCCACAACGGAAATACGACACAACCATATACCAAATAATCCACAATTGGGATAATCATGCTACAGTGATATATATACATTAAATACAATAGTGTGGCCTATGGTTTTAAACATGATTCAAGCTAACTACACCGAGTATGGGCAAGTAAGGTCACCAAGTATCATAAACCAACCCTACGAAGTCATTACTCAATCTTGAATAATCTTAATAAAAGTGCAAGACCTACTTCCCAAGTTTGGACCACTTCCCGAACAATATTTAGCTACTCCTACACTTCCACTTTGACTAAATAAAGGTCATGGCCAAGCCAAGGTATCCTACTCTAACCTAGGTTAAAGAGGATCAATTTGTATTCGGGTTGATTAGGTTCTACTAATTGTTATTGGGTGGGAGTCACCATTTATGAGTGGCCAAACAAACTTGTTAAAGATCCTAGTTCAATTTAAGAAAGGTTGGTTCAGGGTCATGGGCGACCGCCCATACCACTTGGGCGACCGCCCAAGTGGGTTTCCAAAGATGTTAAATGTTCCTGCCAACATGGGCGACCGCCCTCACCACATGGGCGACCGCCCAAGTGGATTTTCCAAGCCAATTAACCTACTGCCATCATGGGCGGCCGCTCAGCCCCCCTTGGGCGACCGCCCAAGCCTCCAGCCAGCCCAATTCAGATTTTAACCCTAGTTCTTCTTTCCCTCTACCATTGATTATTCAAGAACACTCAAGAACACCTTCATTTTTCCAAGTCCCAAACAAACATGTAAACTACAAAACCAAGTAACCCTAGATTATTTATCACTACCATTTCTACCCATTTCAACCCTTTTAAATCATCTTCATTGAACCCTAACTTCAACAAATTCAAATTCCATCCATTCCTTAAAATCTAAATCAACCCCCATGAACCACTCATCTTTTTAAGTCATTAATCCATTTTCTAACTCCAAGAAGATTCCCAAAACATATAACAACAATTACAACACCAAAAACAACAATAGATAGTTCATGAGCACATAGATGAAAGGAGGTCATAACAACTCACTTGGATTTTATAAGGAAAGATTGATCTTTCTAACTTGATGGCTTCCTCTAGGTGATCCAACTTCAAGGATGTTCTTAGACTTGGATTTGATGGAGGATTTGCTTGGCTTCAACACTTGGTGCTTGGAGTTTCCATGGGAGGTTTCTTAGATTTCTCTAGGGAAGTAAGAATGAAATGAAGGAGGGAGAAGGAGAGTGAGGAGGAAGATGTAGGGGGAGGGGGCCGGTTAAGGGGAGTAAGAGGAGGGGTTTTGGGAAGGACACTTGTCAAGCTCATGGGAGAGCAAGAATAATTGGCCCCCCCCCCATAAAAATCTAAAACAAAGGCTTCCACTCTCATTAAATTAAAATAAATCTTTATCCCATTAATTCATCCTACTCATTTAACCTTCCTATACTATTTATCATATTTCCAATTTTATTATTTCTTCAAGTTTCTTTATTTAATGTCTAATAATTTCTCAAAAGATTCTAAATTTACTTCTTACCCAATTTATCTTAATTTAAGAAATTTAAAGACATAATTGAACACATAAAGATAACATGAATATTAAAAGCAGATAATTTAATATTTAAAATGAGTGCCTAGGATTGGGGTCGTTACACTCACTCCTCCTTAAAGAAAATTCGTCCCGAATTTGATTGTCACTTACCACTAAGGTTCAATAGCCAAGGTTACCTTTCACACATTCTAACTTAATATTTTCAATTAGACTTTTCAAGGCAAGATTCTACTATACATTCTCACAACCCGAGTACTCTAGAACTTCACTTCCCAATTAGTCTCTTCACTTCTATGATTCTTCCCAAGATTTCTAATTTCATCAATAACGCGATTTTATGACGCAACACCCCAAGAATACCATACAATTATTACTACCCGAATTTCCACGACCTCAAGAAAGTATAATTAAATAAAAGTATTGCAACTTAAGTCACCAAATATATCAAGATATTATATTTTAAAACTTCAAATATTCTATAAGTTGATCCAAGTCGGTCTATAAGTCAAATCATAAATCTTTTCTAGAACTTCAAATGGATTAACAAACTTTGGCGCTAAATTACCTTAGGCCTAACTTTACTAATTTCATCCCAATAAATTGGAGATCGATAATATCTTCCTGAACCAAGCTCCATACGGTTCCATCTCAATGCTAGAATGTAAACTCGCTAAGGTTACTTAAACTTCTCAAGTTGAAAGGAAAATCCGTCACACCACACCCTATTCTTCCAGAATTTGGATAGTCTTCAAACTTCTTCCTTTCGGCTAACTAAATCCTCCAACTCTTAGGATCGGTAACCGACCCCAAAGAGGGTGCTTCAAAAGATAAGATTCCATTTAAATCACACAACCAATTGTAACCATTCTCGATAAATGATAAGAAAATTCCGCTCTATTTAAATTAACTTCCTCGAACATACGCTATCACCTTCCCATTTTGCACACACTACGCCTTGATCTTCCGGTAATACACACTTAAATTTTCACGAGATCCTCACATCCACTCGGTAAAGTAAGGATCGGATCCACAGCCCATCTATTCTCTCCCACCATCAATATGATTCATCCTCATTATATCCTACACCATTTACACGTCCTTTAGAGTCAACCAAGCAACGACTTTACAATTCTTAAGAATTTCTTAAATTTCTTCGGTAACACTTACCAACTCAAAGATCACGGACTCAATCCTCACCAGATCCTTGGTAACATCCGAGTTTAAGACTATAAAACCCAAAATTTGAAATTCTCTCGAGCCAACTCATACTAACCAAACCTTGCATGTAGGGACCCCTCACGAGGAATTACTGACCCAACTCTCAAATTATTTTCACGATCTTCCCGGAACTTTAATCAAGGAGATCATTAATTCTAGTTACTCTAAAGCCATCAAAATAAGGATTACAATTCTGCTTATCCTACTCAGAACCAACACATGAAACATACCGACGGGAGCACATTTACCATTTACTCACAACTAGCACATAAAAATTTTGAAAAGACTTCTTATGCAAGTCTAACACATACCAATTACCCTTTACGTCTTAATTCAAAAATTTTCACCTTCAATACTCATATATAACAAGAATTTCACATTAAAGTTTACCTATATCAAATACCAATATAAACAATCTAGTCATGGAAAAAGGAGACTCACTTATTATGATAGTCTATCATTATACACAACAACTACTTAACCCTCCAGGTCAAGTATATCTCAAAATCATAAGTTAATAATCATACCAAACCAACTGGCAATACATGCTCAGTCGTAACCACATCACCATCGTGGTAAACCAAAGAAGGTTCGAGGTATTCTCTCATAAGAGCAGAATCCTCTAACAATAAAACAAATTCTCAACAATGTATGTCACATAGAGCAAAACACTATGCCACACAAAATGATATGCAACAGGATCTATAAAATATGACCCCTAACTTCTGAGACAGGGAATTTACCTCTATTGACCTCGGAGAGATCCATCTCTCCTGGACCCGAAACACACACTCGACCACAGACTCTCTCTTTCGGTTCCCCTTCGTTATCTCTTTTGATACCACCTCTTTGTCGTCCACCTTGCTGACTGCTGACTGAAGCTCGCTCCCGCAAAACCTTGGGCAATTCCTCCTAAAATGCCCCATCTCTCCACACTTCAAACATTTCCCTTGCTTACTCCAACACTTGTCTTGAGTGACCCATCTTCTTGCAAAACTCACAAATCATCCCATATCTTGTTTGGGTATTGGCCTAGGCGAAGAAGCTACCATATGTTCCCCTCTCTTTTTCCCACAGTGAAGTCCTTGGTTGTCCTCTAGTGATTTTGAATCCTTGTCCTACATACTTTGGTTTGTTCCCAATCCCACTTCCGGATCTTCCACTATTTTCCTCAATGTCCCTTTCGATCTTATATGCCCTATCTATGACTGTCTGATAATCGATGGAACCATCAATCCATAATTCCTTCCTAAACTCACTCCTCAAACCTGTTACAAACTTCTGAACCCTTTTCACTTCATGCGATACCAAATGAGGGCAACACTTAGCTAATTCCTCAAACCGGACTGAATACTGATTCACCGTCCTGTTCCCTTGTTTTAGTCTTAAGAATTCAATCTCCTTCTTATCCCTTGTAACCATAGAAACGAAATAGTCCTCGAACCGTTGAGTGAAATTATCCCAAGTCTGGGCGTGTGATCCCGCTCCCAACTTCCCCTCACATTCTGCCACCACTGATCAGCTGGACCTTCAAGTTTGAAAACGGCATACCTAACTCTCTCTTTGTTGGGACTTTCTATAACCTCGAAAATCCTATTCATTTCTGCTAACCAATTTTCTGCCTTTAACGGATTCGGATATCCATTAAAACTCGATGGATTCATCTTCACAAACCTTTCCCATCCATCACTCTGACATCCCTCAGGGTGATTCGGAACTGATCCTAAAGTCTTCATATTCTGTACAAACATCCCGAATAATTTCATCATTTCTTCATTCTGTATTCCCCCTATACTCGTATCCTCTTCAATTCCTAGAACCTTCCGCTGATCATCCTTGCTTCCGGCCATTAGAACGAACTCCTGCATTAAACACTCGGCGTCAATTTCCACACATTCCCCCTTAGTTTAGACATCTACCCTTGACCTCTAAACTAAGCTCTGATACCAACTGTGAGCACCCCAACCCGGGACCTAACACGTGTCCCGAGCTAAGGGAGCTCAAACTAAGAAAATCCATCTAAATTTTCCAAACATTTATTTGCCTTTAAAGGAATACCACTTTTCAAACTTTCAAATAAAAATCAATTGATAATATCCCTACTTAAAGGAAATCCAACTACAACTTTAATAAACCGAAATCTGATCAGTTACATTGGAAACCTTAATTAACATTCGTTTAACAAAAGGGTTTTCCATACAAATTATAAAAGAGGAATACTTAACCAATACTCCTAACAACCCACTCCTATACTTAACTTGTCAAGCCCCAAGAGCAAAAGTCCAAAATGATATCCCCGGCCTCACTGGTTCGGTTCACCTGTCTCGGGATCTAAAACAGTAAAGGGAGAGGGGTGAGAATAAATCTCAATGAGCTATTATGATATGCAGCAAGATGCCAAACAAAGTGCAACACATAGCATGGTAGCACATAACACATTATGAAAGCGGTAAACACCTTACGTTACCTCATTTTACCTTTTCCCGTCTGAACAATAAGTCGTACAACGTGGGAGTAAAACTCCACTCTTTGGTGAATTGCCTCCAGCACATTCACCTCTTATAGGACTCATACCCCAGACCATCCATATAAGAAAGGATACCTATTTTAGAATATCCAAAAATAATATCGTCCCTCCTTACAACGATCGCAACAGGTCTGTAAAGCTTTTTGGGTCAATACGATCGTTAGCACGGCCCCACCGTGGCCACATAGTGGGGAAAGGTCACCGGTATGATGTACCTTCAATCACTTATAGAACAAATCCATAATTGATTGGCATCCATCATACCCACCCGAACATAAACACGCTCAAGCACATGATAGATACTTGAGATAATCCACCAAACGGGATAATAATATAACAATACCAAGTAATCCACAAAGGGGATAAATACTATAGCAACATGGTAAAATATACTCATGTTCAACCAACATCATAATGCAACATTTAAGTAATACACTATGCATCATATCACCAAATGAATATGAGTTCACTTAAGGTAACAATATAACCACATAATCCACACCGGGAACAATGAAATCAACATGCCAAGTAATCCACAACCGGAATACAATACTAGCAACATACCAGAGAATCCACAACGGAAATACGACACAACCATATACCAAATAATCCACAATTGGGATAATCATGCTACAGTGATATATATACATTAAATACAATAGTGTGGCCTATGGTTTTAAACATGATTCAAGCTAACTACACCGAGTATGGGCAAGTAAGGTCACCAAGTATCATAAACCAACCCTACGAAGTCATTACTCAACCTTGAATAATCTTAATAAAAGTGCAAGACCTACTTCCCAAGTTTGGACCACTTCCCGAACAATATTTAGCTACTCCTACACTTCCACTTTGACTAAATAAAGGTCATGGCCAAGCCAAGGTATCCTACTCTAACCTAGGTTAAAGAGGATCAATTTGTATCCGGGTTGATTAGGTTCTACTAATTGTTATTGGGTGGGAGTCACCATTTATGAGTGGCCAAACAAACTTGTTAAAGATCCTAGTTCAATTTAAGAAAGGTTGGTTCAGGGTCATGGGCGACCGCCCATACCACTTGGGCGACCGCCCAAGTGGGTTTCCAAAGATGTTAAATGTTCCTGCCAACATGGGCGACCGCCCTCACCACATGGGCGACCGCCCAAGTGGATTTTCCAAGCCAATTAACCTACTGCCATCATGGGCGGCCGCTCAGCCCCCCTTGGGCGACCGCCCAAGCCTCCAGCCAGCCCAATTCAGATTTTAACCCTAGTTCTTCTTTCCCTCTACCATTGATTATTCAAGAACACTCAAGAACACCTTCATTTTTCCAAGTCCCAAACAAACATGTAAACTCCAAAACCAAGTAACCCTAGATTATTTATCACTACCATTTCTACCCATTTCAACCCTTTTAAATCATCTTCATTGAACCCTAACTTCAACAAATTCAAATTCCATCCATTCCTTAAAATCTAAATCAACCCCCATGAACCACTCATCTTTTTAAGTCATTAATCCATTTTCTAACTCCAAGAAGATTCCCAAAACATATAACAACAATTACAACACCAAAAACAACAATAGATAGTTCATGAGCACATAGATGAAAGGAGGTCATAACAACTCACTTGGATTTTATAAGGAAAGATTGATCTTTCTAACTTGATGGCTTCCTCTAGGTGATCCAACTTCAAGGATGTTCTTAGACTTGGATTTGATGGAGGATTTGCTTGGCTTCAACACTTGGTGCTTGGAGTTTCCATGGGAGGTTTCTTAGATTTCTCTAGGGAAGTAAGAATGAAATGAAGGAGGGAGAAGGAGAGTGAGGAGGAAGATGTAGGGGGAGGGGGCCGGTTAAGGGGAGTAAGAGGAGGGGTTTTGGGAAGGACACTTGTCAAGCTCATGAGAGAGCAAGAATAATTGGCCCCCCCCCCATAAAAATCTAAAACTAAGGCTTCCACTCTCATTAAAATAAATCTTTATCCCATTAATTCATCCTACTCATTTAACCTTCCTATACTATTTATCATATTTCCAATTTTATTATTTCTTCAAGTTTCTTTATTTAATGTCTAATAATTTCTCAAAAGATTCTAAATTTACTTCTTACCCAATTTATCTTAATTTAAGAAATTTAAAGACATAATTGAACACATAAAGATAACATGAATATTAAAAGCAGATAATTTAATATTTAAAATGAGTGCCTAGGATTGGGGTCGTTACAGGGGGGTTGGTGAGCCCCTAGTTGATATTTATGTAGCACTTGCGAAGGATAATAACAACCCTTTGCATCTTGCATTGGCGTGAGCAGCTATTTTCTGATGATGAGCAACAACGGTCTTTGTGCTTGTCTTGATCATATGGAAAGGAGGTCAAGCGGGGGAGAGTGTATTTGGGGAAATGTATGTTTGAGAAGGTATAACGGGTATGTACAAGGAGTGTATGAAAAGTATATGGTGGAGTATGGAGAGAGTGTATGAGAGAAGGGTGTATAGGGATGGTGTATATGAAGAAGGAACGGTGAGTTGTTTACTCCAATCAAAGCATTCATTCATTGTTTACTTTATTAGCCGGTGAGTTTATCAGTGAGATTAGCAACCAAGTGATAATTATAAATAAAACAATCTTCTTGAAAGTAATGCGAGATTATGTCTCAAGTCTAGAGAGAAAAGAAAGAAAGACCTTTTTTATTATCGAAGTAACTAGTTCAAAGTGGACATTACATATCAATGCCCAAAATGGACGTAAAAAAGACGCACTAGAACCTACAAGACTGAATGAATCTAAATCTTCCCTCGAAGGGTGAGGGTTCCTTCATCAATGAGGCCTTGGGTCTTCCCTTGGTTGATCAATCTTTGAATTGAGCGTTTCAGTTGCACACATTTGTCGGTGGTATGCCCGAGCGTACTTGTGGTATCTGCAAAACTTGGATGTATCTAAGTCTTCCCTTGGGTTAATAGGCTTGTAGTTCTCGAGCGGCTTGATCAAATTCTTTCCCACCAAAATGTCGAAGAACTCACCCACAGCATTCCTAAGTCATCAAAATGTTCCTTGTTGATCTTCTTCTCGGGTATTGATGCCTTTAGTTGGTTGGTGGCCACAGCAGCATCCTGAATGAGAAATTCTGATGTGTAGGACCATAAGGGGAACCATAAGCATGTGGATGATAGGGACCCCGGAATTGAATAGGAGGAGGAACTCTTCTCAAGTATTCCTGAACGTAAGACAAATGGTGCTGCTCAATTTCATGCATGTCTTTGAGGAGGTTGATCACTCCCAACCTCATGTTTGAGACTTCTTTGAGGGCTTCAATGCTTTTCTCCAGAGACATGATGTGGAATTCTGTAAGAACATATGGCGGAGTCAAGCCAATGAGTTGAATTAGATTCATAATTAATCTTAAGGCATCCTTGAGAAAATATTTGACCTCCACAATTTTGAGTTTGGCCTGAAGTTGCCTACGTAACCCTTACCATTTAAGATACGAGTCTCAGGTCACCGTAGTTCGAGGGGGCCCCGATTGATGATACAACCAAGGTTAAGTTTAGAGAAAGAGAGAGTCCGTTTGGTGAAAAAGGGAGAGGAAGATGACTCGATCCTTGGTCAAATGAGGGTGATCTAGGTGAGTTAATTTGGTCTTGGGTGAGGATTGGCCTTGGTTGGTCTTTGGCTGAAGGGTGCTAGAGATAAAGGATCTAAACTATGGATGGTTTTAAGGCTAAGGGAGCAGACTATGGAAGGTTCAAGAGATGAGAGGTAGAACTTTGAAGGGTCCTAACTTGTAGACCATGGGGGTCTAAGGTAGAGGAGTGGACCATGGATGGTCCAAGAGACGAGGGTGGACCTCGAAGAGTCTCAGGTGGAAGGGTGGACCTTTAATGGTCCTAGATAGAGAGAGTGGACCTCGAAGGGTCCTAAATTGAGGAGTGGACCTTGAATGGTACAAAGTAGAAGAAGTGGACCTAGAAGGGTCCAAAAGATGAGAAGTGGACCTTGAATGTTCTAAGATTGGGAGAGTGGACTTAGTATAGGAAGAGCACCACGAAGGGTCAAAGAGTGGACCTTGAACGGTCCAAGATAGAGAGACTGGACCTAGGGCGGTCCGTAGTAGAGGGTGTGGACCTTGAAGGGTCCAAGAGATGAGGAGTGGACCTTGAATGGTCCAAGATTGGGAGACTGGACCTAGGGCGGTCCACAGTAGAGGGTGTGGACCTTGAAAGGTCCAAGAGATGAGGAGTGGACCTCGGAGGGTCCTAGAAATGAAGAGTGGAGAGTAAAGAGCGGACCTCGGAGGGTCCTAGAAATGAAGAGCGGACCTCGGAGGGTCCCAGAAATGGAGAGTGGACCTCGGAGGGTCCTAGAGATGGAGAGTGGAGAGTGGACCTCGGAGGGTCCTAGAAATGAAGAGTGGAGAGTGAAGAGCGGACCTCGGAGGGTCCTAGAAATGAAGAGCGGACCTCGGAGGGTCCTAGAAATGAAGAGCGGACCTCGGAGGGTCCTAGAAGTGAAGAGCGGACCTCGGAGGGTCCTAGAAGTGAAGAGCGGACCTCGGAGGGTCCTAGAAGTGAAGGGAGGACCTCGGAGGGTCCTAGAAATGAAGGGCGGACCTCGGAGGGTCCTAGAAATGAAGAGTGGACCTTGGACGATCCTAGAAATGAAGAGCGGACCTCGAAGGGTCCTAGCGGACCTCGAAGGATCCTAGAAATGAAGAGCGGACCTCGGAGGGTCCTAGAAATGAAGAGCGGACCTCGGAGGGTCCTAGCGGACCTCGAAGGATCCTAGAAATGAAGAGCGGACCTCGGAGGGTCCTAGAAATGAAGAGCGGACCTCGGAGGGTCCTAGAAATGAAGAGCGGACCTCGGAGGGTCCTAGAAATGAAGAGCGGACCTCGGAGGGTCCTAGAAATGAAGAGTGGAGAGTGGACCTCGGAGGGTCCTAGAAATGAAGAGCGGACCTCGAAGGGTCCTAGCGGACCTCGAAGGATCCTAGAAATGAAGAGCGGACCTCGGAGGGTCCTAGAAATGAAGAGCGGACCTCGGAGGGTCCTAGAAATGAAGAGCGGACCTCGGAGGGTCCTAGAAATGAAGAGTGGAGAGTGGACCTCGGAGGGTCCTAGAAATGAAGAGCGGACCTCGGAGGGTCCTAGAAATGAAGAGCGGACCTCGAAGGGTCCTAGAAATGAAGAGCGGACCTCGAAGGGTCCTAGCGGACCTCGAAGGGTCCTAGAAATGAAGAGCGGACCTCGGAGGGTCCTAGAAATGAAGAGCGGACCTCGGAGGGTCCTAGAAGGGAAGAGCGGACCTCGGAGGGTCCTAGAAGTGAAGAGCGGACCTCGGAGGGTCCTAGAAATGAAGAGCGGACCTCGGAGGGTCCTAGAAGTGAAGAGCGGACCTCGGAGGGTCCTAGAAGTGAAGAGCGGACCTCGGAGGGTACTAGAAGTGAAGAGCGGACCTCGGAGGGTCCTAGAAATGAAGAGCGGACCTTGAAGGGTCCTAGAAATGAAGAGCGGACCTCGGAGGGTCCTAGAAATGAAGAGTGGACCTCGGAGGGTCCTAGAAATGAGGAGTGGACCTCGGAAGGTCCTAAAAATGAAGAGTGAACCTCGGAAGGTCCTAAAAATGAGGAGTGGACCTCGGAGGGTCCTAGAAATGAAGAGCGGACCTCGGAGGGTCCTAGCGGACCTCGAAGGATCCTAGAAATGAAGAGCGGACCTCGGAGGGTCCTAGAAATGAAGAGCGAACCTCGGAGGGTCCTAGAAATGAAGAGCGGACCTCGGAGGGTCCTAGAAATGAAGAGTGGAGAGTGGACCTCGGAGGGTCCTAGAAATGAAGAGCGGACCTCGAAGGGTCCTAGCGGACCTCGAAGGATCCTAGAAATGAAGAGCGGACCTCGGAGGGTCCTAGAAATGAAGAGCGGACCTCGGAGGGTCCTAGAAATGAAGAGCGGACCTCGGAGGGTCCTAGAAATGAAGAGTGGAGAGTGGACCTCGGAGGGTCCTAGAAATGAAGAGCGGACTTCGGAGGGTCCTAGAAATGAAGAGCGGACCTCGAAGGGTCCTAGAAATGAAGAGCGGACCTCGAAGGGTCCTAGCGGACCTCGAAGGGTCCTAGAAATGAAGAGCGGACCTCGGAGGGTCCTAGAAATGAAGAGCGGACCTCGGAGGGTCCTAGAAGTGAAGAGCGGACCTCGGAGGGTCCTAGAAATGAAGAGCGGACCTCGGAGGGTCCTAGAAGTGAAGAGCGGACCTCGGAGGGTCCTAGAAGTGAAGAGCGGACCTCGGAGGGTCCTAGAAATGAAGAGCGGACCTCGGAGGGTCCTAGAAATGTAAAGTGGACCTTGAAGGGTCCTAGAAATGAAGAGTGGACCTCGGAGGGTCCTAGAAATGAAGAGTGGACCTCGGAGGGTCCAAGAAATGAGGAGTGGACCTCGGAGGGTCCTAAAAATGAGGAGTGGACCTCGGAAGGTCCTAAAAATGAGGAGTGGACCTCGGAGGGTCCTAGAAATGAGGAGAAGTTAAGCATTTTATTTACAAAAAACTTTTTATAGAACCTACTCTTGGTTGGAAGGGATACCCCTTTTTCGCAACTAACTAAATGTCCTAAAGTGGTGGATCCAAACGACTAACCGTCTCATATAGACATTTAATATGATATTTATGGAAAGTACTACAGACCCATGATAGGACAAGATCAAGCATTCAAACTTTACATGGTACGTCCTTTAAAAGGAAAATCAATTTTTTTTTAGTGCTCTTTTCTCTCTTATAGATCTTGACTTATCATTGATTCGTAGTGACTTAACATAAAGACCTTATTAATTGTCTATATAAAAAAAACTAGCCAAACCAACCGGTCACATGGAGTGTATTCCTAGCAAAGTGGGTGACACAAGGGTTAGATTTCAGGCTCCCACCTGTAAGTACCCAAATCTGGCTCATGCCTTCCGGTTAATTTTCCCGACAATTTCGGTAAATTTTCCGGTAATTCCCCAGACCTTCCCAGCGTTCCGAAAATATTCCGGAACTGTTTTTTATTAAATAAGGGCTGAAGGGGATCCTTCCTAATTAAGAAACACGTTTTTCTTAATTAGGAAGGAGGGTTCTAGAATTTGCCACCTTGCATGGTTCTAGAATGCTGAGTCATTCAGGATAAGCCCGCACGGCTGCATTAGCTCATTGCTCTTAGCCGCACGGCTTCATTCACCTTATCCAGATTACCTATAAATAGAGGCCTCCTCTACCCATTTCAACACACACAATAGAGGCACAAAATACACAATACACTTATAAACACTCCCAAGACGTGAAGAATATTGGTGCAAGCTCAAAAAGGTGAAGAAGGAAGGCCAAGAAGCTACCTCCCTCCTCCTTGAAGACCCAAGACCAACCTCTCCTCCTAGCTCCGTTCGAAGAAGCAAAGGAAGCAATTGGTAACCTCGCACGCCCTAACCTTGCTTTTAATTGATATACTTGCTCATTGCATTCATATATCTTGCTTGGGACTTGGCATTTATTCATAAAAATCACATCTTTATCACCCCCTTTCCCTTTTGCATGCATTAAGACCTCATTTGTCATAAAAATGTAGTCTTTTTCATAAAGGTGCATCCTTTGCACCTAAAACCCCCATTTTCAAATAAAAATGTCATTTTTATGCATCATTTGCACATAAAAATCCAATCTTTTCAATAAAAATGCATCCTTTGCATTCAAAAACCTTTTCCAATGCATCATTTGCATAAAAATCCTATCTTTACGCATCACTTGCATAAAGATCATTTCTTTCAATCAAAAAGCATCATTTGCTAAAACCAAAAATGTCATCTTTTCATTAAAGAGTCATTTTTCATCATGCATTTCCCCTTTCCCCCAACCTTGGAACGGACCGGTGTAAAAGATCCTATCTTTACATCGTTTCTTCCATTAAAGGTTCACGATTTCTTTGGAAAGGGATAACCTTGAACCCTATATCTCCGATTATCGCTTAAGAAAGAGTATGAAGCCTCTATACGAGCTCGACCGTCTTAAAGCGTAGGATTGATGGGCTAAGGACTCTCCTTTTCTAAAGAACCTCATCTCTGACCAAAAGAGAGTCATTCTCTCGATCACGCAAGTCCCGAGGGTCCCGAGGTTAAAATGCGATGATCACAAGTCATAAGATGAGGACGGGATCATAATCCCAAATACATAAAATTCCAAGGAATCCCGAGCGACAACCAACAAATGGTTTGTACGTCCGGAAGACAACTTGGGACATCCCCCCCCCTTTTTCTCAAACACATGCACACAAGAAAGCAAGCAAGCAAGCACGATTACTGAAATCTTGGGAGACTTGCTCCGGCAAGGCACTTTGGGTGAACGCCAAACGTTCTTCCCAAGGGGTAACTTAACCTCCGAACCCAAGTAAAAACCTTTTTTTCAAAGTTTTGAGGTAATCAAAATGGCGTGGCGACTCCGTTTTTCAAATAACTCGGATGTCTTCAAACTCGCGTGAATCCAACAAATTTGGGCACACATTCACAGTTTGGCGACTCCGCTGGGGAAATCCCAAAGGAGAAAAGCTTTATTTTCAAAAACAAAAAAAAAATCGATACTCGGTATATAGGTGGAAATCACTTACCCTTCCTGTACACTCCCTGACGTGGGAGTTGGGATAACCGGTGGTTTAACAATCCACGTACCAGTATCCCTTTTCGAAAAACAATTTTGAAAAAAAATAAAAGAAAGCTTTTCCCTTTGAGCGGGTTAGACTCCCATCGCCGATTTCATTAATCATGCTTGCTTTCTTTACCATGTATTGCATCATTTGTATCTTGGAATCTGTGCATACTTTGAACGGGAAACAACCCGAAAAAATAGCAAAAGGAGTGGAACCTGGAAAATTGATCCATGCAGTCGTACGGCTCAATCCTCATTGGATTCTGACCGGGCGACCTCAGTGGCAATTCCACCAGAAAATCATGGTTAATCAGCCGATCCTAGCAGCTTGGGGCTACTCGGCTCCATGGCGGCGGGGCTCCCGAGAAAAATTTACGTGCTTATGTGTTGCATTCTCCCCGTCCCGAAAATCATTCCTTTAAAACACATTTACGAAAATCTCTGTTTTAACTCAAAAGGAACATTTTTAGGAGACCGCACACTACGCGCACCCGATATATCTGTACACTTTGCACGCACGTCCTTCAAACCCGAGGGTGGTTCCGGCTGCAGATCACGGGACAGCCTTACGATGCTCCCGGGCGCGCACGGAATCATCCCAACCTCCCCATGGCGGCCGGTGTCGACCAATGCACGGTCAGGTGTCACACGTTTCAAAAAACCGTGACTTTTTGGTTGGTTTTTGGTCTAGTCCGTGTCATATAGCCCAGTTGCATACCCTCGTAAAGGTCAAGCCTTAGTTCATAACGGAAGAGGAACTCTGCCAAAATTCCGACAAGGAAAAATTGGCGAGATCTCGACTCCGACATTGACTATTGACTTTGACCTGCACGGAATGCGTAAGAGTCAAGACCGAGTCTTTGCCAACAAATCAAAAGATCTTTCGCTCAAGCGAAGCTCTGCCAAAATTCCGACAAGGAAAGATTGGCAAGATCTTGACCCGGCATTGACTTCGATTCTAACTCACGCCGGGCGTATGCAACGAAGTTCAATGTGACACTGTGTCATCCGGCTTTTGCCGCCCGACCCATGCCTATTATCTTCTCGGACATTACCGAAAGTCAAAACGTCATTCGCTCAAGCGAAATTACGCTAAAATCCTATCAAGGCAGAAAGACGAGACTTTCCCGGTATTGCCTTGACTATAATCCGCATCGCTCGTGCGTTTGAAAGTTCCTATGATCCGCTAGACCCGTTAGGAGCGTTCTTTACTCTCGGTCGGTGGGATCCGCGTGCCCTATAGGACCCTCGCCCGGGGCTGTCCACCCTGGGAGGTCGAAATACAGGTGGAATACGAGGGGCTTATAGACGTAGTGACGGAACCCACTGATCCAGGATCTAGAATAGTTGCGAAAAAGAAGGGCAAACCCCCCTTTTCCAACCAAATAGGAATAAATAAAAGACATGATTTTAAGTAAACTTGAACAATTAATGTAATCATAATTGCATTTTCTTATCTCTGATATCCCTAATCGAGACCTCCTCGGTCCGATTTCCGATTTTCTATCCCGACCTTTCATGGTCAAACCCTAATCGAGACCTCCTCGGTCCGATTTCTGATTTCTCTCTCTCGACCTTTCATGGTCAAACCCTAATCGAGACCTCCTCGGTCCGATTTCCGATTTTCTATTCCGGCCTTTCATGGTCAAACCCCTAATCGAGACCTCCTCGGTCCGATTTCCGATTTTCCTATCTCGACCTTTCATGGTCAAATCCTAATCGAGACCTCCTCGGTCCGATTTCCGATTTTCCTATCTAGACCTTTCATGGTCAAATCCTAATCGAGACCTCCTCGGTCCGATTTCCGATTTTCCTATCTAGACCTTTCATGGTCAAATCCTAATCGAGACCTCCTCGGTCCGATTTCCGATTTTCTATCTCGACCTTTCACGGTCAAATCTCTAATCGAGACCTCCTCGGTCCGATCTCCGATTTTCTATTCCGACCTTTCATGGTCAAATCCCTAATCGAGATCTCCTCGGTCCGATTTCTGATTTTCTATTCCGACCTTTCATGGTCAAACCCTAATCGAGACCTCCTCGGTCCGATTTCCGATTTTCTATTCCGGCCTTTCATGGTCATATTCCTAATTGAGACCTCCTCGGTCCGATTTTCGATTTCTCTCTCTCGACCTTTCATGGTCAAACCCTAATCGAGACCTCCTCGGTCCGATTTCCGATTTTCTATTCCGGCCTTTAATGGTCAAATCTTAATCGAGACCTCCTCGGTCCGATTTCCGATTTTCCTATCTAGACCTTTCATGGTCAAATCCTAATCGAGACCTCCTCGGTCCGATTTCCGATTTTCCTATCTAGACCTTTCATGGTCAAATCCTAATCGAGACCTCCTCGGTCCGATTTCCGATTTTCCTATCTAGACCTTTCATGGTCAAATCCTAATCGAGACCTCCTCGGTCCGATTTCCGATTTTCTATCTCGACCTTTCACGGTCAAATCTCTAATCGAGACCTCCTCGGTCCGATCTCCGATTTTCTATTCCGACCTTTCATGGTCAAATCCCTAATCGAGATCTCCTCGGTCCGATTTCTGATTTTCTATTCCGACCTTTCATGGTCAAACCCTAATCGAGACCTCCTCGGTCCGATTTCCGATTTTCTATTCCGGCCTTTCATGGTCATATTCCTAATTGAGACCTCCTCGGTCCGATTTTCGATTTCTCTCTCTCGACCTTTCATGGTCAAACCCTAATCGAGACCTCCTCGGTCCGATTTCCGATTTTCTATTCCGGCCTTTCATGGTCAAACCCCTAATCGAGACCTCCTCGGTCCGATTTCCGATTTTCCTATCTAGACCTTTCATGGTCAAATCCTAATCGAGACCTCCTCGGTCCGATTTCCGATTTTCCTATCTAGACCTTTCATGGTCAAATCCTAATCGAGACCTCCTCGGTCCGATTTCCGATTTTCTATCTCGACCTTTCACGGTCAAATCTCTAATCGAGACCTCCTCGGTCCGATCTCCGATTTTCTATTCCGACCTTTCATGGTCAAATCCCTAATCGAGATCTCCTCGGTCCGATTTCTGATTTTCTATTCCGACCTTTCATGGTCAAACCCTAATCGAGACCTCCTCGGTCCGATTTCCGATTTTCTATTCCGGCCTTTCATGGTCATATTCCTAATTGAGACCTCCTCGGTCCGATTTTCGATTTTCCATCTCGACCTTTCATGGTCAAATCCTTAATCGAGACCTCCTCGGTCCGATCTCCAAATTTCAATCTTGACCTTTCAAGGTCTCATCTTTTCCGATCAATTAGGATTAGGAAAAAATGTGTTTCAAGCAAAAGTTAAAGCGATAAGTGCATGTTACTTGAGCCTTCAGCCTAAACATTTACCTTCAAGTCTAAACCTTATCTATCCCCGAGTCTAAACCCTGCCTATCCCTTTCCCGCAAAGAAGAAGGAGGTGGACAAGAATTACAGGTCGGCGGTTTTGAGAAAACCTTAGGTTCGGACAGGTTCATCGGCTCGGTCGAGAATGGCGAGATTTGGATGTGAAAAACGGTGAGGGTGCGGGAAGTCGGATGGTTAGGAAGGAAGAGTTAGTCTGGCCTTGGAAAGTGCCCATAAGGTTCATAAGGAACAGCAAGCCATGCTTATCGATGCGCTCCGTCGTCATGGGGTTCGCATAGTGGTCGAGTCCGGCGGTTCCCTGGTTATGGTAGAAGATGAGACTCCGTAAGTAGCCATCTCGGCTCCCTCGGCCTATAACCAATACCTTCCTCCATCCACATATGATCCCTTGCCAAGGACCACTTCTCCTCGGTCCTTTCCAACATCCCGGCTCATCGTGGCCCCATCGCCCTCGGTTCCTCGAACGGATGGGGCTTCCTTGCACCTATCCCTCGGTTTCGGCGGTACTTGCCGGTTTATGCTCCGGCTTCACATAATCGGTTTGAGCCATGTGGCTACGTTACGAGACCTCTATACCCGGCTGAATGCAATCCATGAGTTGCCAAAATAAAATTCGGATGATTCAAGTTTTCAGCTATCACCTACCGGACTTAATGAATTCAGCCGTCAGTTTCACCAGTTTGCTACTATGGCTCCCTCGCCGATACAAGTCACTGCGAGAGTCCCCGTTGACCCCCATGTGGCAATACCGATGGAGCAAGTGAAACAAATGCAAGAGAAGCTTGACCTCATGATGAGTATCATTACTCCCTTGACCCAAGATGTCGAACCGGGCAAGGAAATGACTCCACCAAGCATAACCCAATGCCATCGTACCAAGCGGCAACTGTACTATTTCGGCTCGGTTCCTCCCAAAGGAAAGGGTGTCGTAGCTTCCTTCAGCCAAATCCAACAGTGGAACCAACTGGACAATGGAAATCCAAGCCTGGAGAACAGCAATGTCTCCCGAAAACCCTCTCCCTTCATTTTGACAATGCGGAGATGCCTTTAAGCAAGATGCTTTGGAAAAACGATGAAAGAAAAGCCGATAAAGCCATTGGAAAATTGGAAGCCCCGGGAACCACAATGCTCGAGTTGGATGAGTCTAAGCATTGTCTTTTCCATCAATACCCTGGACACGACAACGATGATTGCACCTATTTGAGGTATGAGATCCAGTTGATAGAAGATGGGAAGCTCGAGAACCTCCATGGGCCAAAAAAGAAAGTTATGGTAAGAGGTCAATTCGGGAAGTGCAAGGTCATAAACGTCGGCATGATGATTTTGGGATGCCCATGAGCAAAGTTTTCGGCGATTTGGTGAAATGAGGCCTTCTCACACCTCTCGAGAATTATAAGCCGAGAAACCCAGTAGAGTTGACAGGACCAAGTTCTGCGAGTACCACAAGCATTTTGGTCATGTGACGGACAAGTGTGTGGATGCGAAGAAAGAAATTCGGTGGCGATCTACGAAGGAAAGCTCAAGTTACCGGCAATCCAACCCGCGAAGAGTAGCTAGACTAGGGTCTACTTATCCTTAAGTAAGATTAAAAAAAAAAAAAAGAAAAATAGTCTCTCTGGCCTTCGTAGGTTCTAGTACTTTTCTCTTTCAATCAAGTCCTCTACGGACATTGTATTTAATCTTCAATTTTCTATAAAAGAGTCTTCTTCTTTTCTTACTAGACTTAAGACATTATTTGCATACCTACATTACATTTAATGAAATGATTTTATTTTATATGATCACTTGCATTGCTCAACAAATAATCTCTCGAAATAATTAACATTCTGATTAATCGGTGTGAGAAAGTCAACTAATGCCATCAAGCCATACACTTTCCTCACCCCGCAAAAGGCCTTCATCAAAGCCATACACTTTCCCAAACCATGTCCTCCCCATCACCTTGACCAAGTCAACAACGGCGGCATCATCGGGGACATCAAAAGGCCACTCGGCTTCAAAAGATTGACCCGTGTCGGCAATGCCTCAAGGGTATCAAGAATGTTCAAGCGAGGGCTCGCCTTGGTCCTCGGGTGCTTTAGAAAATAAAAAAATGTGTAGTGCAAAAAGAGTAATACCCATAGGCCGAAAATCCCTTAAAAGGCGTCTAGGCAAAAAAACGAGGGTTGCACATATAAATAAAAAAAAAAAATAAAAAAAAAAAAATCTTAGTGCAAAAAGAGTAATGCCCAGGCCGTGAAAATCCCAAAAAAGGGCGATCTAGGCAAAAAACAGGGTTGCACATTAAAAAAAAAAATTAAAAAAATGAGGCCAAGGACTCCGGCCCGCCAATCAAAGCTTGACGGAGGGGCAAAATTAAAGCTCGAAGAACGGATGTTGTCAATAACAATGGAGTGGTCAAAGCAAAGGCAGAAACATTCCATAAGCCTTTAGACGTATGCGAAGCCTTTCTCTTTCTCCTCCAATGAAAGACGAAAATCAGGAAGCAATTGAGGCAGCCGTCCAAGAATGACTTGGTCAAAGAATCATCTCGAGGCCCACGCCTCATCATCCAGTCCTCTCATCCAAGCCTTTCCACTAAAGGAATCACAAATCCCATTTCCCAAAGCCAAACACAGTCCGGCCAAGGCCGAACTACGGCGACCTGAGCTCCTCACAACAAGGGGAACGTAGGCAACCAGCAATGGTCCGGTCATAAGCACAGTCAAATCCCAGAAAATTCGGTCTCATCGGATAACCTCTCCCATAAAGCACAGTCAAATCCCAGAAAATTCGGTCTCATCGGATAACCTCTCCCATAAGCACAGTCAAATCCCAGAAAATCCGGTCTCATCGGATAACCTCTCCCATAGACACAGTCAAATCCCAGAAAACCTGGTCTCATCAATGACCTCCCTATACACAAACCTTTTTTTCACACCAGCCAACCTTGATCCGCGACATTGGTTGACTTTCTCCTCCTGATTAATAAGAATGTTTTTGCATATCGAGATTAGTGGTTGAATAACCCGAACATTAATAAAGGGTTTTAAGCAATCTTGTGATCATTGTAAATAAAACAAGTTTTCAGATGTCTTGACAAGTCTTCTTTTTCTAACATTTTAGGAAAGATAGCGCTAAACAACGATTTTGTAAATGAGGGCTTCCATACACTTTTACAAACCTTTCTACGCTTATGCTCTCTCAAAAGAGTCAAACCCAAAGCGAGTTTTGTGCCTACATTGAATAAGGCCATCAAAATAATACAAAATCGGGATCTATTTCCACCTTTCAAAAAAAAAAAAATATATATATATGCCCCTGCATGTATAAATTTCTAAGAATCTTTTCTCTCACATCTTCTTAAGGTTGACTGATTGGCTAAAATAAAAAAAAAGAAAAAAAAGGATAGGTTTTCCCTCTTCGGCTACAATTCGCATTAGAATTTGCCTTGACAATCTTCGAGTTTGGGGCTTTGCCAAGCCATCTCCTTAGACTGGGGCTTCTTTAGCCATTTTTGGGGTTCGCATCGGGTTCTTCACTAGTTCCCTAGATGGATTCAGTTTTGGTCAGATCAACCTCAGAATCACTTTCGTAGTACCAATCAGATTGGGATTTTTGCCAGGTCACCAGACTGGAGCTTCACTAAGTCACTTCTTCAAAACCTAAGACTTCGCCTACTCAGTTCATCCAATCGGGGCTTCGCCAATGAGAGGATGTTTCCTCATTTAATAGAACTTGGGGCTTTGCAAAATTTTTCCTCAGACCGGGGCTCCGATAAGTCGCATCCATCCCTAGAAGAGAGGTTTGGTCACTTCGACATCTGCTTTAGTCTTTGGTTGTAAAAGCCTGTCAGCATCAGCTTCAAATGCCGGAGTATGAGAAAGGAACATTCATCGAGACCCGAGGTTTAAATCCAGTCTCAGCCCAAGAAGGAATTCTAGTCCACGTTGACAACAACAGCAGTTCAGTCCGCACCCAAGGGATACAACCCCTCCTGCTTGAAACCCGTCTTAAACACATTCCATATGTACATCCGCATCCCGGCCTCTACCATGTTTCCAAGAAAAAATCACCCCTAGGCTCAAGTAACGTGCCAATTGCTAATGATGACATTTTCTCCCAAAAGCGCCTTCGTTACTTCCGTTATAACAAGATAACGCCAGGCGACAGTTTCCTAATTGTCAAAAATCCAACTTTGGCTACCTCTATCACAGATTGAAAAGTATGCTCAAGTTTTCCAGTTATAGCTACCTCTATCTACTCGATAGTGACGTAAGCTTCAGCTTCCTCAGGTGACAACCTCCATTAATTGTCAAAACCTCAAGAATCCTAGACATCGTTCCTAATTGTCTAGATGAAGTTTGAACTACGATCAAGGCTTGATTCCTCCGGGATACGTAGGTAGCCTTTCATAAAGGTCCGGCCCATCCGACCCATATTGGTCACCCTTTTCATTCACCATTCCTCAATGGTGCGTAAGCTCTCCACAAAGGTATAGCTATCTGACCACATTGGTCACCCCTTTTGATTTGGCACATTCCCAGTAGGATCGGCCGTTTGACCTCCTAGGTCACCCTGTTTCCATCCTTATAGTAAGGGACCAGTATCTCTTCGCCATGCCCCAGTAGAATCAGGCATGTGACCTCTTTGGTCACCCAATTCCAACCCGTATCGGCAATTCCAGTCCAATTCCAAAGGTTACGTAAGTACAATTCAAGGCTACCTATGTCACGCGACAAACCTAGCCACTTGGAATGCGAGTCGTGCGACATACTTAGCCCATGTGGCTGGATTTTACAATTTTGCTCCTGAAGGCTCAATTTTACAATTTCGTCCCCCATAGGCCTGTTTTACCCTTTGTGCCCCTGGCATTTTCAATCATTTTCAATCAAATCTTCTCTCCAGTGCCCCCGAGGCTTATTTTACAAATTTACCCCTGTGGCTCATTTTATTTGCCTTTGGCATTTTTAATTCACTTCTTTTACAAAATTATCGGGTACGTCCCACTTCTTTTACAAAAAAATTATCAGGTACACCCCACTTTCTTTACAAAAATCATTGATTCCTTCTTACTTCTTTACAAAATGCATTCTCTCTCGCGATCTCCGTCATTCCAAGGCGGAAGAATGACATTTCGCTCTATCTTTCGATCTCCGTTATTCCAAGGTGGAAGAATAACATTTCGATCTCTCTCGCGATCTCCGTCATTCCAAGGTGGAAGAATGACATTTCGCTCTATCTTTCGATCTCCGTTATTCCAAGGTGAAAGAATAACATTTCGATCTCTCTCGCGATCTCCGTCATTCCAAGGTGGAAGAATGACATTTCGCTCTCTCTTTCGATCTCCGTCATTCCAAGGTGGAAGAATGACATTTCGATCTCTCTCGCGATCTCCGTTATTCCAAGTTGAAGGAATAACATTTCGCTCTCTCTCTTTCGATCTCCGTCATTCCAAGGTGAATGACATTTCGCTCTCTCTTTCGATCTCCGTTATTCCAAGTTGGAAGAATAACATTTCGATTCAGTCAAAGCTCGAACTACGACCTGGCTTGATTCCTCTGGGATACGTAGGTAGCCTACTTTAGGTTCAGCCAATTCGTCACATTTGACGCCCCCCTTTCCCCAGTGGATTCCGAACTACGATCAAGGCTTGATTCCTCCGGGATACGTAGGTAGCCTTTTATAAAAGGTCCAGCCATCCGACCACTTCGGTCACCCTGATCCTTCGTCGCCCCTCAGTGATGAAGTAATCCCTCATAGAGACCACCTTGGTCACTTCTAGCATATCCCCAGTAGGATCAATTGCTTGACCTCCTAGGTCATTTTCTATTTTCCCCGAAGAGAGAGTTTTCTCTTCTCCCTTCCTCGGCGGATCTTATTCCGAACTATGGCCTGGCTTGATTCCTCAGGGATACGTAGGTAGCCTTCCAAAGGTTCGGCCACTCGGCCGTCTCGGTCATCTAATCCGTCTCGGCATTCGCCGAGATCGGATCCTTTTCTATCGACAACCCCACTTGCCTTGCAAGTGACGTTCTTGCCGAGGGCTTCGTAAGTACCCAAATCGCTCATGCCTTCCTAGGTTAATTTTCCCGACAATTTCGGTAAGTTTTCCGGTAATTCCCCGGACCTTCCCGGCGTTAGAAACATTCCGGAACTATTTTTTATTAAATAAGGGCTGAAGGGATCCTTCCTAATTAAGAAACACGTTTTTCTTAATTAGGAAGGAGGGTTCTAGAATTTGCCACCTTGCATGGTTCTAGAATGCTGAGTCATTCAGGATAAGCCCGCACGGCTGCATTAGCTCGCTGCTCTTAGCCGCACGGCTTCATTCACCTTATCCAGATTACCTATAAATAGAGGCCTCCTCTACCCATTTTAACACACACAATAGAGGCACAAAATACACAATACACTTATAAACACTCCCAAGACGTGAAGAATATTGGTGCAAGCTCAAGAAGGTGAAGAAGGAAGGCCAAGAAGCTACCTCCCTCCTCCTTGAAGACCCAAGACCAACCTCTCCTCCTAGCTCCATTCGAAGAAGCAAAGAAAGCAATTGGTAACCTCGCACGCCCTAACCTTGCTTTTAATTGATATACTTGCTCATTGTATTCATATATCTTGCTTGGGACTTGGCATTTATTCATAAAAATCACATCTTTATCACCCCCTTTCCCTTTTGCATGCATTAAGACCTCATTTGTCATAAAAATGTAGTCTTTTTCATAAAGGTGCATCCTTTGCACCTAAAACCCCCATTTTCAAATAAAAATGTCATTTTTATGCATCATTTGCACATAAAAATCCAATCTTTTCAATAAAAATGCATCCTTTGCATTCAAAAACCTTTTCCAATGCATCATTTGCATAAAAATCCTATCTTTACGCATCACTTGCATAAAGATCATTTCTTTCAATCAAAAAGCATCATTTGCTAAAACCAAAAATGTCATCTTTTCATTAAAGAGTCATTTTTCATCATGCATTTCCCCTTTCCCCCAACCTTGGAACGGACCGGTGTAAAAGATCCTATCTTTACATCGTTCCTTCCATTAAAGGTTCACGATTTCTTTGGAAAGGGATAACCTTGAACCCTATATCTCCGATTATCGCTTAAGAAAGAGTATGAAGCCTCTATACGAGCTCGACTGTCTTAAAGCGTAGGATTGATGGGCTAAGGACCCTCCTTTTCTAAAGAACCTCATCTCTGACCAAAAGAGAGTCATTCTCTCGATCACGCATGTCCCGAGGGTCCCGAGGTTAAAATGCGATGATCAAAAGTCATAAGATGAGGACGGGATCATAATCCCAAATACATAAAATTCCAAGGAATCCCGAGCGACAACCAACAAATGGTTTGTACGTCCGGAAGACAACTTGGGACATCCCCCCCCCTTTTTCTCAAACACATGCACACAAGAAAGCACGCAAGCAAGCACGATTATTGAAATCTTGGGAGACTTGCTCCGGCAAGGCACTTTGGGTGAACGCCAAACGTTCTTCCCAAGGGGTAACTTAACCTCCGAACCCAAGTAAAAACCTTTTTTTCAAAGTTTTGAGGTAATCAAAATGGCGTGGCGACTCCGTTTTTCAAATAACTCGGATGTCTTCAAACTCGCGTGAATCCAACAAATTTGGGCACACATTCACATCACCGTGCAGCCGAAGCGCACTGATGAGTGGATGGCCAAGTGAGACTCGGAAGGGAGGCGACATGATCACCACACTTCCCGCACTTTGGCTTCTCCGAAGGGTTAAGGGTGTCTGTGCAATGTGACACGGACTCTAGTGGTAGTGTGAGGTAAAAAGTCTAATTCTTTTTTAAGAGAAAGATTTTTTTTTTTAGGAGATGCATGCATGCAATGCAACAGTTAAGAATAGAAGAAAAAGAAAAAGGAAGTAAAATACAACACCAAACAAGAAAACGAAAGTCTGACCCACTTAGTTTGAAAAAGTTTCAAAACAATCCCCAGCAGAGTCGCCACTGTGAATACCCCGTCCCGATGCAACGCGCATTCGGAGGTTTAAAATAAATAATTATATAATGTCGGACCGAAATGAGATATTCATTTAGTGACACTCGCTTTAAACCATATTAAAAAATATTAGTTTAATTTTGAGAGTCGCCACGCCACTTTGATATAGCCCAAAGCTTTGAAAAAAGGCTAAACAGTTAATTGGGTTCGGGGGTCAAGTTACAACAGAAGAAGAAACGTTATCACTCCTATTGCCCGACGAATCGGTCTTTCTAGCATGTGGGGTGTTGGTTGTGTGCGGTGTTTACAGGAATAGATAGAAGAAACGGGATCATGCATAAGGAGGAGGGGAGAGAAAGAATTAATTGATGATCACACCCTAGAACCTTTGAGTTAGGCCCTCGGAAGGTGCACTAATCAACGTTCATCCTTGGGGATTGTTGATCATGGGATAATTATAACTAAGGTGGAAGGTAAGAAATAGTTCCTAGATCCATTGGGTTCCTTGGGCGAAACCTTAGATCATCCTCGGCTATTGCATATTTAAATATATTAAAACAGTCCTAAATCTAGCATAAAGGAACAATTAAAATATAATAAGCATGCAAATATAATAAGACAATAGTAATAATAGGGAACAAAAATATTAAAAAGAGTCTTACCAATTGTAGTAAGACTTTGGGGTCGAATCTAGGGCGATTCGAAGAGAGTAAGAAGAACTGTGGGTAAAACAAGAGTAGTCTCGTTTCTCCCGAGTGAATTGTGTGTTGAAATTGGGGAGTCGGGCACACTTATTTATAGTGCTTCGGTACCTGGGCTGGGCCAACTGAAGGGTCGATCGGTCCTAAATATAAGGGTCGATCGGCACTGACTAGAGGGACGATCGGCACAATGATTGAAGGTTCGATCGGCACCAAATAAAAGGGTCGATCGGCCATACAGCGAATAAAGGGCCGATCGGCACTTTGACCTGGCGTGCTTTCCACGCAGGCAAATGACGGCGGGGTTGACCGATTGGTTTAAGGGATTTTTAGGGTTTCTATTTAATTACACCGGGCCAGGTATTTAGAATACCTTTTTTCGGACCGGGTACTAACAAGGACATGGGGGAATGCATGTAAAAATGACATTTTTAATGAAAAGATGACATTTTTTGGGTGTAAAGGATGCTTTTGATTGCAAAGGATGCTTTTTATGTGAAGAAAGGATTTTTATGCAAAGGATGTATTTTTATGAGGAAAATTAGTATTTTTATATGCAAAGGATGCACAAAGATGACATTTTGAAAGCAAAGGATGCTACTTTGATGGTAAAGAGATGATTTTTAATCCAAAGGATGCATTTTATGTGAAAAATTGGTTTTAGGTGCAAAGGATGCACTTTTATTGTAAAGACATGATTTTTATATGCAAAGGATGCATTTTTAATAGAAAGCATGGATTTTTAGGTGCAAAGGATGCACCTTTATTGTAAAGATTACATTTTTAGGAGCAAATGATACTTATTTTATGCAAATGATGCAAAGGGGGAGGGGGATATGATTTAGATGAATAAAGATAGGATCTTTAACAACAAATATCAATTCCCAAGCAAGATAATAGCAATATGCAAATACAAAGAGCAATTATATCACACAGGCATTATAATGCAAGGAAAGGGGGTGAGAGGTTACCAATGGTGGTGACCTCTTCTTCTTCGGATCTTGCCTAGTGGAGGGACCACTTCTTGGAGGCTTCAAGGAGGAGGGAGGTGACTTCTTGGCACTCTTCAACTTCCTAATTTCGCAGCAGTATTTTGGGAGAGCTTTTTGAGCTGAGTGTGGTATGTTGTTGGTCTTTTTGTCCTTCTAAAATGGGTAGAGGAGGGCTCTATTTATAGGCAGTCTGGATAAGGCTAATGAGGCCGTGCGGCTAGGAGTTCTTGGCTAATGCAGCCGTGCGGCATTATCCTGTATGACTCAGCATGTTTCTAGAATCATGCAAGGTGGCACTTCTAGAAGGTTTTTGGTATTAAGAAAAACGTGTTTCTTTAATTCCAATTAATCTTTTCATCCCTTAGAAGGTTCGGAACAATTCCCGAATTGTTCCGGAACTTTAGGAAAGTCCGGGGAATTGTCGGGAAAATTAACCGGAAGGCATGAGCCTGATTTGGGTACTTACAGAAGCCCCTCGGCAACGTCACTTGCAGGGCGAGTGAGGTTGTCGATAGAAAAGGATCCGATGAACATGCAGGTCTGGTTTTACGAGGTGATCAGGTTCTTTCTGTGGAACCAACAGAGTGATGCTACCATCTTTCCCGCTATGATCCGCTGGAGGGGAGATGCGAGGGATAAGTTCACCGGGAAGACCCGGATCACCTTTGACTACAAGATGGTTAGGCCAGTTATCAACAGAGATGGGCACGATGGGGTGGACTTTTACCCGTGGGGGAGATATCCAGAGATTCTGCTAGGAGAGGCCGTGGAGGCGACGAGGCAGAGGCGATGGTTGATCGGGCTGACATGTGATGTCATCTATCTGGGGGACCGCTTCTCTAGGCAGCATGTCCATATTCCTCCACTGGATGCCATTACCCCTCATGATCCTCCAGCACGGATGCTGCAGCCCCGGGATTGGCCGACGGATGAGATAGAGAGATATCAGGCAGGCATAGCAGCTGAGAAGTATTTTGACATGGCTACCCCTTATGCTACCTTTGTGGAGCAGCGATTGAGGATGCCACAGAAGCTAGTGAAGCTGGCTGTCACTCAGGGATATGGGGAGGCCGAGCCTACTGACCCGCTGACACTACAACAAAAACAGGTTTTTGTGGCACTTTTTTAAGTGCCACAAATCAGAAAAAAGTGCCATAAAAGCTATTTCCGGCACTTTTATAAGTGCCATAATAAGTCGCGTCGGCAATACTTTCCGGCACTTAAAAGTGCCACAATTTTCCGGCACTTTTAAAAGTGCCACAATTTCCGGCACTTTCAGAAGTGCCATAATTTCCGGCACTTTCAAAAGTGCCACAATTTCCGGCACTTTGAAAAGTGCCACAATTTTCGGCACTTTTAAAAGTGCCACAATTTTCCGGCACTTTTAAAAGTGCCACAATTTTTCGGCAGATTTTTAAGTGCCACAAATTTCCGGCAGTTTTGTAAGTGCCTCAAATTTTCGGCATTTAAAAAAGTGCCTTAATTTTTCGGCACTTTGAAAAGTGCCACATTTCCGGCACTTTTGCACAGTATTAATGAACTGACGGATATGATTGCTGCCGGAAATTCACTACAAATAGATACAAATCTCAAGCATATTTAATGCCACATTCCTACATAATTTTGACTAACTGCAACAAAGTATATAAAAGATAACTTTTTCTCATTGTCATCAAAGAAAATAAGTATAAATTACATCATTCAGAAAGTAATAATTCAAAAATTTAAGCAACGTATACGGCCTTGACATCATAACACCAAAAGCTAAATATTCAATTGTTCAAACAAAAGCGTGATGAGATAATGGTCTTCTTCCATAGCAAATGTATTACAAGAGACGTGATCCATCACCTGCAAACAAACAATTATAGCATTAAAAATAATCTTGACTTTGTATTCCATATTCAATCATAGTATTCCATATTCAAAATAATCTTGACTTTGTTTAATAAAAATTCTAGCTCCGCCTCCGTACCAACCCAAGTCTGAGCACACAAATGTGCTTTGTAAGAACTAAATCATTCAAGAGACTGAACATGCACTACTTAATGTTGAGGGAGAGAACTTGAAGAAATCCAGAACTATCAAAATCTCTAACCATCAAACTAATGTTAACAGGCATGTTTTGATACCGAAGTCATAACCATAGAGCTGTGTCGCAAAAATGACAAGTAATCCAACAACACAAACCTAAGAAACCCCTAAACTGATCAAACTGCCAAATTCTTGTGCGAATCATAATGTTAAAAGGCATGTTTTGATACCGAAGTCAATAACCATAGAGTTGTGTCGCAAAAATGACGAGTAATCCAACAACACAAACCTAAGAAACCCCTAAACTGATTAAACTGCCAAATTCTTGTGCGAATCATAATGTTAAAAGGCTCCTATAAGTGATGACTGGAAAATAAATGAAGACAATTGTATAATGTTAAACTCCTCTGCTTAATCCGTCAATTTGTTGGAGGAGTGTATATAATGATATTATATACTCCCTCCGTCCCGTCGATCTTAAGAAAACTTTTCATTTTGGGCGTCCCACCAATCTTAAGAATTTCCAAAATGGAAAGTTTTTATCACTATTCCCTCCACTCATTCTCTCTCCTACATTATTTTAATACTCACAACACCATTATAATTTACTATTTCCTCCACTCATTCTCTCTCCTATTTTACTATTACACTCACAACATTAAATATTTCCTTAATCCCCGTGCCGTTTGAAAAATTCCTAAGATCGACGGGACGGAGGGAGTATAATGATATTATATACATTTTAAGGCTTCAGTTGCCACTTCTCACAACTAACCCTAACAAGTAACAAGTTTTCAGGGACCATCCTAAGAAACATCAAAACTACAATGTTCTTGCTTTACCACCTATACCACTTGTACCTGCTTACGCAAGTTTCAAAGAAAGCACTCTGTTTAAGAAGTGGAAGCACGCAGTTCTATCTACCAGGTCAGGATCCTAATCCAAAGTGATAGCCCAGTGGCCAAGGGCTAATTTTTGAGCTGGGTATTTAGCTCCCAGATCAGCATTCTTGTGCAACAATGTGAGAAAATTGGCTGATACTTCCATTTTTACATGCCGAAAACATAAATGATTTGTTTCAGAAACTGGCTGTTTGGCATTTGGATTGTTTATCTAAGAATAAGATCCTATTACATACTAATGGACCACATAGAAACAAAATTATGCAGAGATGGCATAAATGAGACCATTGAGGCATGAAGGAGGGTGTTATTTCAGGTAATGAATGTCAGGTAGAAGCCCACACATTAATTTATTAAACTAAGTACCTCATAGCACAAGTAGTTTAGTGATAACAAGTAATAACAGCTTACCAGTTTCGTCAGAGTATTCAACACAGGTCGCTAAATCCTCATGATCCCCAATTAATTTGGAAGTTCCTGAATGCAAATCGTACCTAAGAAATTTTCAATACAAAAGATTGGTGTAATCCAAAATCAGAAAACAATGTAATGCAGGAATAAAATAGGTAAATACGTGTTTGCCATTAATCTGTTTACCTTTGCTTAGCTCAACTTTGGTCCCAATTACTCAGGTCATCTAAACTTACTTCACTAATTAAGTGTCAAGTAAATTAATGATAAGAAACACATAAACTTAATTGCAGTTGTTGCTTTTACAATTACATACATAGGAAACAAAAGCGGGATGAAAAATGAAGATGATGATGACACATGACCATCACAAGTAATCTTGCATCGGGATCAACCCCAACTCGATTAAGTATTTACTTCATTTCCTTGACGTAATGTGATTTCCAATACACTAAATGAAGGGTAAAAGTGGAATTAAAAATTTAGACAATGATTGATGAAGCATTTTTAAGAATCTAAAAGTTGTTAGTTCTTTTTCTTGTGGACAATATAAATGAGGCTGGGGGAGTACCAGACATAGTTTAGAATGATGAAGTGTAAAATAATCTAAATTCGTAAATCGTAATGCTTTTTACTGAATCAATTTTGTGAAACAGTACTAAATAATGCCAATTTAGCTGAAGCAATAACTGTTAAAACTCTTTGACATTAAATTTAGCGATATAACCCCAAACCGAAACACCCTTCTACCCTCATCTCTTTCTAAATTTGCTGATTTTATATGAATAGATAGATGATTCAGATTTCAGAAATAGTCAGGCAAAAAAATAATCACAAAATTCAATATAAGGAAATACGAAAGCAAACCTGCGTATGGAACAATCATGTCCAGCACTTAACGCAATAGACTCATTCTCGAAACAACAATCTAGTAGTGCAGCTTCAGTAGGAGCTTCCAACCTTAACTTCAAGCTATCCACATCGAACAATCTAAGACTGCATATTTCAATTCAAATATTCCAATTACAGTTTCCCAAATCAAAACACACACACACCACACAATTCAAGAACACTTACAGAGTCCCAAGAAGAGACAAGGAGATTGTTGGATTGAGGAGCGAATCGAATTCGGGTCAACGCGTCAAGAATCGGGCTTTCGAAGTTCAAACAAGTCCCATTCATTTTGAAATAAGTGGGGGAATCGAATCAAGACATCGAAATGAATGTCAACTCGAACCAGTTTTGGCTGCTGTAGAGGCTAGAAAAAAAAAACCTAATTTCGTGCTAAGGGTTTAAGTTTGCCCTCAAATTGTTCGAAATTTCCACCAAAAATCGGAGAATTCAAGTTGTTGTTATCGTGATTACGACAATGAAGGAGTCCCGATGATTAAAGGGCAGATACCTTGAGTTGTTGTAGAGTCTTAGGAATCGGCCCAATCCCTTTCCAATGGTACTCGTCACTCTCACTCAAGAAGCCAGCGCCCTAACCTAAACGTCGTCGATTGAAGAGGTCGATTGAAGAGAGGAGACGGCACGGCAGAGAGAAAACGGGAAGAGGGGAAACGATTTGGGAATAAGGTAGGTTTTGTTAAAGAGGGGTTTTTGATTTTTCAGTAATTGGGCAGAAGCGGGAAGTGAATATAAGGCGCCTTGTTTTCCAAAAACCCTTTTTTCTTTTTTGCATCAATTATTTTTTAACCAAAATTCTATTATATTATCATTTTGTTTAATTAATTTTTAAACAAAATTTTTATATATAACTTTTATTTATTCAATAAAAATATAAAAAATTAAAAAAATATATATGCTATTGTCCGTCCCTCTTCTATTATATACTTTTATTTCTTTAAAAAAATCTTAATTTTTTTATATATTTTTTACAAAAAAAATCACTAATAGAGCCATCATTTTCGACAAAGTTTCGAAACTTCGTGGCACTTTTAATAAAGTGCCGAAAAATTAGCGGCACTTTTAAAAAAGTGCCGGAAAATTTGCGGCACTTTTTCAAAAGTGCCGGGAATTTAGCGGCACTTTTTCAAAAGTGCCGGAAATTTAGCGGCACTTTTAAGAAAGTGCCGGAAAATTAGCGGCACTTTTGTAAAAGTGCCGGAAATTAGCGGCACTTCTAAAAAAGTGCCGGATATTTGTGGCAGTTTCTGAAAAGTGCCGGAAATTTGTGGCACTTATTAAAAAAGTGCCGGAAATTGGTGGCACAAAATTAAGTGCCGGATTAAAAGTGCCGGGAAAAGCCATTTTTCTTGTAGTGTGATGCCTCCCGCTCATCTCTCTTACGTAGTCAATGGGGTGCCAAGGAGGTTCAGGATACCTGTCCCCGACACTAGGGAGCCCCAGTATACTCTGCCGCCGGACAGCACTGTAAGTACACTTTAGGGTCTTTTCCCTTTTTTTAGACTTCTTTGCCTTTTGCCATTCCGAGATTTTTCTGAGATTTTCCTCTCTTTTTCTCAGGTTCCGGCTCGCACTTATGACGGCTTGGTCAGGCAGAATAGAGGCTGGAAGGATGTATGCCGATCCCTTTTGAAGAAGCTGGCTTGCGCTTCAAAGGCCGCAGCGAATGTGCAGGAGCCTGTGCGTAAAAGGAGGCATGTAGGGGGCACGACATCCACCTCATCGGCTTCAGAGTACTCCTCTAGCGCCATGCCTCGGGGACGGGGACCCAATGCCGGCATCTTGGAGCATCTGGCTGAGTATGAACATGTGAATGTTCATCTTTCTGATGTGAGCGACAGTGAGGACTTGATGAGAGAGGCGAGCCTTTATGAGTTGAGTAGTGATGAGGAAGAATCGGAGGCCTAGGAGGTCTCTAGAATTGATTTAGGAGGAAAAACAAACAATGAACAATTTTATGCACAACTTATTTATTTTTTGCTTTATTTGGGCGCCGATGGG
This sequence comes from Adenophora triphylla var. japonica, assembly GCA_022495995.1. Classification (NCBI taxonomy): domain Eukaryota; kingdom Viridiplantae; phylum Streptophyta; class Magnoliopsida; order Asterales; family Campanulaceae; genus Adenophora; species Adenophora triphylla. The sequence goes on from JAFEMH010005641.1 coordinate 142,067, forward strand.
GCGAAAACAATGTATTAATGTTTTATGTGTTTTTTTAATTTATGCTTTATGAATTTGCATATTACTTGAGCCTCGGGGCAGTTTTTTGCTTGGAATTGGGGCTGAAATTGGGACAAAATGATTTGTGATGACACATAACTGCTTGGCTAATGTTTGGATATGTTTTTGTACAGGTTTCTGTTGGAAAAGTGGGGTGAAAACTCCCTTTGGGCAGCAACTTGGTTGCTGCAGATTTTTTTCTCACATCAGGCAAATGAGGCCGTGCGGTCAGGACCTGAGAGCAAATGAAGCCGTGCGTCTTACACTGGTTATTTTTAGAATAAAACCAAGGCTTGGCCATTTCATTTCATTTTCACTCTAGACTTGTCCCAACTGTTCCCAGAGCACATATTTGACCCAAAGACATCAACTTTGATCATTTTGCAATGGAGAAGCCCGTTAGATTGCAAAGGGGGAAAAGAGACCGCTTTCTATCCGATCTTCAATCTTGAGTGAGATATAACTTTCAATCTCACAAGGGGTTGTTTGATTCTACCTTCAAGATCAAATCTTTATGGCATTTGAGGGATCTCCCGCCTGATTGGGACCTTTTGAGAGCAGCAGCAAGGTCTTGGGACGTCCGGAGACACGTTTACTGCTTTTCTTACAATGAGATTGTCCCAACTTATGAAGACTTCCGAGCCTTGATTGGGGGTCTAGAAATTGAGGCTATATCGATTCCTCTGATCGAAGATGTGCCGGTGGCGGTAAAGTTGGCATCTTTTCTGCAGATATCTGTGATGTACCCGATTATTGAAATCAAACGGAGTCGCCACGCCATTTTTGTTTTAAGGGCCAAAACTTTGAAAAATGCCCGATATTAGAGATTTGGGTTCGGAGGTCACGTTACACGCCGGGAAGGACGTTAGTGTGCACCCGGCGCGCCTCGCAAAAACGAGTCTTCCAAACATTTGAAATCCTTTGTTGTGTGTGTGTGTGTGTGTGTGTGTGTGTGTGTTTTGACCAAAATGAGTTGAAACTGAGAAAAACAAAAATGGGGAACTCTTTATAAGACTTTTAACAATCCCCAAGATTTTTGGTATGATTTTTGGATTGAGTCTTGGCACTCAAAAGATTTTTGGATTTGAAAAGCAATTCTGCCAGAATGAAAGAAGGCAGTTGACCCTTGACTTTGAAATGGACTTAAAGGCTTCAAAACCTCAGAATCTGGGGAAAGTCCGAGAATAAAAGTTGCTTAAAACACCCTAAATAGGGTTTCTACAAAGGAAATTTCCATTTTTGAAGTAATTTTAGGGGTCAAAACCTTCTGAAAATCTCAGATGTGAAATCTGGATTTCCAGAAGCTGATGAACTGGCCTCTAAAAGAAAAATTGAAAAAAGGATTTTTACTCACTCAAAAAATAAAATAAAAATATTTCTGGAAAGCTCTGGATGTTGGATACAAAAAGTATTTTGTAGTCAACACCCAATTCCAAGTTTTACTGGGTCCAAAAAATAGGAAAATGGACTGAGGTCTCAGAACAATGCTACTGGACAGCAAGATGTTCTTGAGGGAAAATGTGATTTTTGGGGGATTTGCATCTATGTTCACCCCATTTTCATCCCTAGACTTGATACCACTACTTTTTGTTAAGTGGTTATCATATTCAAGTCATGTTTGGGGAATTTATGGGGTTTAAACATGTCCTTTGCAAAGGGAAAGGGGATATTTTGTAAAGATGAATTTAAAGAGAAAAAACAACTAAAGATTTAAAATGTGGACCATTTGAGATGGTCATTCATGAAGATGAACTTCAAGATGACCATCTTGGGTCAAAACTTAAGTGAAAATAGACATCAAGTAGATCCAAGTAAGAAGAACAAGATGATCAAGAAGTTAAAAGAGGATTTTAGGGTTTTGAGAAGGAGGGCTTTACCAATGGTGACACCCTATCTTCCTAGGCTTGGAATTTGACTTGAGGAGTATCAAGATTTGGTGTTTGGCTTGAGAAGTATCAAGGTTTGGTGTTTGGATCTGTGTTTGGAGTGAGATTGGGAAATATTCAAGAGAAAATGGTGGCAATCTAGGGATTCCCACTGTTTTCTCTCTATATTTCGCCAGAGTTTCGTTGCTGTGATCCAATTGTGTTGTGTAAACTGAGAGAGGAGGGTTCAATTTATAGGACACTGTGAGTGTCAATCATATCCGCGCGGATAGGGTTCGACGCGTGCACTGTTCATCTGCTACAGTGTAGGCTGTTGGACAGGAGAAATATTTTCAGAAAATTCAAACTGATTGTTGTTTTTCAACTTTCTTAATTCGGATTTTTCCAATTTCTTTTGCTTTTTGAGATTCTTTTCTTGGTTTAACTTTAAATGGCAATGCCCATTTTACCCTTACTTTGTTAGAAAAGTTAGGAGTGTTAGGAATGTTAGTAATGTTATAACTTTCGTTAATTTTCTAACGAAAATGCTAACAAGCTCAAATTGGAGCACTTACAGTAGCCCCTCGGCGACGGTGCTTTCGAAGGAAGCGGGGTCGTCGATAAGAGTAAGGCTCCATATTTGACAGGATGATCAAGTGATCAAGTGGCTGAACCTAGCGATAGGCTACCTACGTATCCCTAGTGGGAATCAAGCCGGCCGTAGTAGTTCGGTCTTTGACCTGGGATGATGGCGTTTTAGGTGCCTCGAACCTTGATGAGTTACGCAATGCTTTCTTGAAAGAAACTCTGCTTTGGGGTAAAAGATGACCGTTTTGGTCTGATGGCTGAAATTGTATATCCGCTCTGCCGGGGATAGGAAATGACCATTTTCGGTCTGATGGCTGAACCTAATGATAGGCTACCTACGTATCCTTAAGAGGAATCAAGCCAGTCGTAGTTCGAGTGTTTAACCCTAAGATCGGACTATTTTTGGGAAGTCGCCCTGAGATCTGACTATTTTTGGGAAGTCACCCTATGATCTGACTATTTTTGGGAAGTCACCCTAAGGTTTTGACTGTTTTTGGGAAGTCGCCCTATGGTTCGACTATTTTGGGGAAGTCACCCTAAGGTTTTGACTTTTTTGGGAAGTCGTCCTATGGTTCGACTATTTTGGGGAAGTCGCCCTAAAATCTGACTATTTTTGGGAAGTCACCCTATGATCTGACTATTTTTGGGAAGTCGCCCTGAGATCTGACTATTTTTGGGAAGTAACCCTATGATCTGACTGTTTTTAGGAAGTCACCCTAAGGTTTTGACTGTTTTGGGGAAGTCGCCCTAAGATCTGACTATTTTTGGGAAGTCGCCCTATGGTTCGACTATTTTGTGGAAGTCGCCCTAAAATCTGACTATTTTTGGGAAGTCACCCTATGATCTGACTATTTTTGGGAAGTCGCCCTGAGATCTGACTATTTTTGGGAAGTCACCCTATGATCTGACTATTTTTGGGAAGTCGCCCTGAGATCTGACTATTTTTGGGAAGTCACCCTATGATCTGACTGTTTTTGGGAAGTCACCCTAAGGTTTTGACTGTTTTTGGGAAGTCACCCTATGGTTCGACTATTTTGGGGAAGTCGCCCTAAGATCTGACTATTTTTGGGAAGTCACCCTATGATCTGACTATTTTTGGGAAGTCGCCCTGAGATCTGACTATTTTTAGGAAATCACCCTATGATCTGACTGTTTTTGGGAAGTCACCCTAAGGTTTTGACTGTTTTGGGGAAGTCGCCCTAAGATCTGACTATTTTTGGGAAGTCGCCCTATGGTTCGACTATTTTGGGGAAGTCGCCCTAAGGTTTTGACTGTTTTTGGGAAGTCACCCTATGGTTCGACTATTTTGGGGAAGTCGCCTAAAATCGACTATTTTGGGAAGTCACCCTATGATCGACTATTTTGGGAAGTCGCCACGAGATCGACTATTTTTGGGAAGTCACCCTATGATCTGACTGTTTTTGGGAAGTCACCCTAAGGTTTTGACTGTTTTGGGGAAGTCGCCCTAAGATCTGACTATTTTTGGGAAGTCACCCTATGATTTGACTGTTTTTGGGAAGTCACCCTAAGGTTTTGACTGTTTTGGGGAGGTCGCCCTAAGATCTGACTATTTTTGGGAAGTCGCCCTATGGTTTGACTATTTTTGGGAAGTCGCCCGGGTAATAATTTCGGTTTGTCGAATTAGAGGATGATTACGATTTGTCGCTTTCCTCGTGTTGTGTGTTGAAATCGAAGTGATAGCGTTTTAGGTGCCTCGAACCTTGATGATGGCGTTTTAGGTGCCTCGAACCTTGATTTGAAGGGATCGGTCTTACTTTTGCTGCCGAGGATAATGGGAAAAGAAGCGGGATTCCGTTAACTTCGCTGGGGATTTTGTTAGCCTAAGTTGGAGTTTAGTTCAGGAGTATGAACCTAAATGGGGACCTAGTTCAGGAGTATGATTCTAAGTCAAGGTTTAGTTCAGGAGTATGAACCTAAATGGGAACTTAGTTCAGGAGTATGATCCTAAGTTGAGGTTTGGTTCAGGAGTATGGACCTAAATGAGAAATTAGTTCAGGAGTATGATCTTAAGTTGGGGTTCGGTTCAGGAGTATGGACCTAAATGGGGACTTAGTTCAGGAGTATGATTCTAAGTCAAGGTTTAGTTCAGGAGTATGAACCTAAATGGGAACTTAGTTCAGGAGTATGATCCTAAGTTGAGGTTTTGTACCTGAAGGAGACTATTTGAAGGTGTTCTCGCTGGGGAAGATTCGGGCTTATGAGAACTATCGGGGAAAAGGGTGACCGTGCTGGTCAAGCGGCTGGACCTATGGTAGGGCCTACGTATCCTGGGAGTGGGAATCAAGCACGGACGTAGTTCGAAAATTGCTGGGGATGGTCTTTGATGGTTTGACAGTATTTGGGAGTCACCCGAGGTTTGACTGTTTTTTGGGAAGTCACCCTAAGATTTGATGATAATGTTCTTTTTTAGAAAAGTAGTTGACTAAGATATGCTTTCATACCTGTGCTGTGCTTACCTGTAGTTGCCGGAAGGACTGAGGCTACGGCTGATATTAATGAAGAGTTCTTAGGTTGCCGTTCGTGGGACGGTTTCTGCTGACGATTTGCTATCTTTGGAGGCATTTTGACCTGAAGGAGGAGTTTGGTTGAGTCTGCATCTTGCTGGTGATCGTCAACCTTGTAGAGGTTGTTGAGCTTGTCTTCACATTGGGACTTCTTGCTTTTGAGAACTTGGTGTCTCTGACCGAACTGTATTGGAGAACTTGGTGTCTCTGACCGAACTGTATTGGAGAGCTTGGCGTCTCTGACCGAATTGTATTGGAGAACTTGGCGTCTCTGACCGAATTGTATTGGAGAACTTGGCATCTCTGACCGATTTGTAGACACTGGAGGCGGTCTTCATATGTTTGTGGATGTTGGGGGAGGTTTTCATCCTTTTGAGGTCGTCTTAGGTGAAGATCATCCTTGCCGAAAAGGGGGATTTGATTTCACGTTTGAATTCCTGCATTCGTTAGTGAAGAGGAAGATGCATATATAACATTCACGATGACAGATGCATGCATAGAGCCAAAAATGATTGTGATGATGCATTTACTTGCTTTCGAAGATGTACTTAGCCTAAGCTTTTGGCAGGAAAATTATGATTTATGATCTTCAATCACTTAGGATTTTTCCTATTGATTCAAATTTTGTGCATGCTACATGAGCCCTTGGGAGATTTTTTGGCGGGGATTCATGGTGATGAAAGGGGATGCGTCGGGATGTATATGTTTGGAGACTGTTTGGGACAGGCTTTGAGCAAGTGGGGGAGGTGAGAGCCCTCGATCGCAGTTTAAACAGCGGTTGTTGATGAGGTTTTGTTGACAGTATCACATGGACCTCAATTTTGATGAGATTGGATTCGGATCCCAGGTTTTGGTTGAAATTTTCCCTCTCATTCTTGGTCATCTGAAGCTGATGCTGACAGGCTCTAGGGCACGTCGATATGAGCGACGCTTCTTTCATTTGGGTGAGCTGTGACTTTGGCCGAAACCGTGTTCGGAGAATGATTTGATGGAATTGCTAATGCCGGGAGAAACCCTGATCTTGAATTCCGATGCTACGGGAAGCTGCCGTGTACCAAGTTCTGAAGCTGAAATTCTTTCTTGATAAAATTCGGGTCCAAAAGACCATCTTGACAAAGCCCCCGGATCCTGAGTAGGCAAAGTCCAGATTTTGAAGAAGCGACTTGGCGAGTCTATCTCGTAGTGAAGAACCCAATGTGGACCCAAAGATGACTATAGAAGCCCCGGCTTGAAGAGGCGTCAGAAGAACACAGGAGAACCGCTTAGCAAGCCCCATCGTGAAGAAATTCATAGCGGTCTTACTTGTAGACGAGTCGTCATGTGACCAGGGAGGCACCCATCTTTTCGGATCTTAGTCAACCAGCCAATGGACCAGACTCAGAAATGTTTACGTGCGGGGGCACATCTTTTGAAAGTGGGAATGAATCCCGATTGTGTGTATACACACTCGCTTTAGGTTTGACTCTTTTGAGAGAGTATAAGCATCACAAGGTGTGGAGAAGTGTATGGAAGCCCTGGCGACGGAAAGACGGTGTTTGGCTCTATTTTCCTATGATATAGAAAGAGAAGACTTGTCGAGACACTTGAAAACTTGTCTTATTCATGATGATCACAAGGCTGCTTAAAACCCTTTGTTAATGTTCGGGTTATTCAACTCCTAAATCTGATATGAACAAATATTTTGATTAATCACAAGGAGAAAACCAACTGATATCGAGGATCAAGCTCGGAAAGTGTATAGGGACGATCCTTGATGAGACCGGATTTTTTTTTGAGATTTGTTTGTGATTTCGACCGGACCATTTCTGGTTGCCTACGTTCCCTTCATTATGAAGAGCTCAGGTCGCCGTAGTTCGGGTTTATCCCGAATGAAAAGAGAACGGATGTTGAAGTTCGAGGATCTGAGGACCTTTGGGGATTTTGAAGATTTGGAGGATTGAATAACATATCCCCTTAGAGTGTCCATGAAAGACACGGATGCGAAGCCCCAGTGGGACATCAACGGAAAGTGTTTGCGGAGTAGAAATGAATTATGCTCACATGAATCAAATTCGAATTTGCACAATCTTTGATTAGTAATTTTGAGTCAAAATGGATTAGATTCCAATTTAAGCAAGCAATGAAGCGTTAATTTGATTTAGATCTTAAAGATATTATGATGAAATTGCTATCCGATAGGAATTGCAGTTGGGTTTCCGGGCTTCGATCGGCCATCGGGTAATTTTGGAAGTTATGACCTCTTAAAGTGAGAGGTCGGCTGGGCCTTTTGCTGACTGAACCTCTAAAAATGAGAGGTTGGCTTGTAGGGATGTGTTTTGGAAATCTATGGCGGGGAAGATTGATTGCCTCTAAGAATGAGAGGTTAAATTTTGACTTTGGCCAAAGGCGAGGGTAATGGTAATGGGAATATCCTTTAAAGACGAGAGGATGGCTCGGGATTGATTTAAGGTAATGGTGAGAGGAATATCCAAGCTATTGACAACTTTTCAGCGAACTTGCGAGAATTCGGGCTCATTTTTGATCATCGGAGAGCTTCTTGAGAAGTCGGGGATTTTTCTTGAATTGTGAGGATCGACGAGTCCTTCTTTTTTTTTTTGAAGTTCTTGCTTGAACTATTTCTTTCTTTTTTGTTTTTTTTTTTGTTTTTTGTTTGTTTTTTTTTTTTGCTTGGAAGGCCTCACTGAGGAGTTGAGGATTGTCTTTGTCCTTCCTTCATGGCTTGAGATATTTTGCGCATCGCCGACTCTCGAAGCTAACTTCTTGGGCTCGCTTGGACTTTCTCTCGATGAGGAGCAAAAATGATGGCTAAACCGGGTTTCAAAACACGCCGATCTTGAAATGAAAGGGTATTGTTTAGTGAGGGTGAGGTAATGGCTTTCCTATGGGTGAAAGGCTTCAACCGCAATCCCTACCGGATGACCTAAACGAGATTAAGTCTTCATTGTTTGCTTAAGCTTTAAATGAGAAAAGATCCATGCAAATTCATCGAGCAACGAGGGGATGTGAGCATATGAGATGCAAGATGTGGAGTTGGTAAGCCCCAATTTGGGAAGGATATCAATTGATTTTCTCACTCCGATTAATTTAAATATTAATCATTTCAAAGAATTAGTGGTTGAGCAGCACAAGTGATCATTTTGGATAAAACCATTTCAATTAAGTGTAACGTGGGTGTGCAAGTGATGTCTCGAGTCTAGCAAGAAGAAAAAAAAGACTTATATTAAAAGTTAGGCATTTAACCACTATGTCCAAAATGGACTACAACGACAAATGTCCAGGAAGGACTTAGGTGAAAGAAAAGTACTAGACCCTACGAAGGTTGACTCAAAAGACTATTTTAAAGATAGGTAGCCCCCAGTCTAGCCGCTCTTTCTTTGTTGAACCATGCATCTATTCTTCGACGCCGGAGGCGGGAGCTATTGCGAGATCTTTCCATCGGGATTTCCTTGGCAATCTCTTTCTTAATCCAAACACTTTCATCGCTGCGATGGTGATTCACCGACCTCACAAGGGCGAGTCAAATTCCATTATGCCCAAGGCTTGAACCACCAAACTTCGATCATGTTGACACTCATGTTGTTAGGGAGCGGGTTATTGATAGTATTAGGCCCTTGAGGCATCTCTAACCTCCCTTGCTCAATCAACCGCTTGAATGGCCTTTTCGGGGGACGCAATCATCCGTCAGTGCCCGTGAGTGCGATGAAAGAGCACAATGCTTGGAGGTATCCAAAGGAAGCGTTGGGGTTTCTTGGGCGATAATTATCAAAGGCCGGAGCAAACCTTCTTTTACCAATCCTCTAAAGATATCACTTAAAGGCATCCCAAGGTTTCTCGAAGTCTTGGAGCCAGGGATCTGGATGCATCGAGCTTCTTGGGAACAAAGGAAGTGGCATTGTTACGATCTGTCCCGCGTAGCCGATCGCCTCTCTTGCCTTTAGCGAAAGCCGAGAGTAGTGTTGGAGGGAGGAGCCCGATATCTGTAGGCGGAGTGCGGCGGTCGAGCTACAGCGATTGTAAGCCTTTTCAAACTTAGCCCCGGAATTAACCATTGCACGCAAGTCGGCGTAGGGAAGTGGGCGAGGTAAGCTCTGGAATGCGGCTTCAAGCGTAAGGCGAAAGATGTCTAAGCTTGCTCCTCGTCGAGAGAGGGAGGAATGGCCATTTCATTTGAGCTTTAAGTTCCACCTCTTATAGAAATCCCCAATATTCTCATTAGGAAGTATTTGCATCGTTGTTTTGCGGAGTCAACTACTGTTTGTCTCCCATTCCAAGTTGGCTTTATACTTATACGTGAAAGTGCTTGGTAATCTGTTCCCAAGTAGCCTAGCCAGGCTGCAATCGGAAAAACCATTTCAAAGCCCTGACTTCAAAGAGAGACTAAAGTAATCGACCAACTGCTGGTTTGTGCATCCCTTAGCCTTCATTGCCAAAGTATAGGTGTCCAAGTGAGTTTTAGGGCATGCGCTCCAGTCAACAATTCCAGAGTGGGCATCACAAACTTGTGAGGCAGGGGGACAATCGAGTCGGGATCTGTAGGCCGAAGAGCAGTGTTCTTTTTGGCAGTCAATTCAGCAATCTGTGCTTTCATTTCCTTGTGTTGCTCCATAAACCAAGCCAATTGGGGATCCAAAGGTGGAGCGGGAATTCCTGAGCCGATATTTGAGCTAGGAAGAGGACTAGCTGTTGGTGGTGCATTGGTGGAAGGAATACCATATCCCGGAGCATAGGTGAAAACCTGTCCTTGGCCCAAATTTCCCTGGGGAGTGTAGGTAGGAGCTTGGGCAAAGGGATAGAATCCAGCGACTTGCTGTTGGCTTCCAATCGGCAGGGAAGATGGAGGCAGATCTGAGGTAGCCAGATGGCTTGGATTTCCGGAGTGAGACCCATAAGTAGGCTTAAGTGCGGGCTGCTGTCCCTGGTTGTTGAATTGCATGGCTGGTTGTGGCGAGGATGCATAACCGAGAGGATATTGTGGTCCTGGTGATTCTGATGAAACTGGGATGGGGGCTTGGTAACCCATTGAACCCTGAGTGAGAAATGGGTTTGCGGAAGCTGTGTGAGGAGCAGCTGAGCTAGCATCATTCTGAGGAGGGGCTCCTGACTGTTGCCCCGAACCAAACTGTGGTGGCATTCCAAACCGTTGCTGCGAAAGTCCGGATTGATTGGTCCCAAACTGAGGCGGGATCCCAATTTGCTGTGGCATTCCGGGGTATCCCCAACCATGGGAAGGCATTCCGTACTGACTTTGTCCCCACTGAGGCATTGCGAACTGGCTCGTCCCGTCAGGCTGCACGGATCCAGTGGTCTGCAGTTGGGGAGCCGGCTGACCTAGAGATCGAGGAGCATGGGCTCTGGTGGTAGTACCGTGGGAGGCCGGTGGTGGCATCCTGGAGTAGTCGGGTTGACCAAGAGCGGGATTGAGGTCTTCCTCTTCTTCCACAGTGAAGGTGCCATCTGGGTTGAGACTGGCGGCCAATCCATGGCTTTTGATAGCCTCCATAAGGCTGTTCAACTGTGCTTCCTGGCGCACTCTCATCTGTTCGGCTAGCTGATTCCACTGTTGTTCTGTCTGAGGAGTCCCGGGAGGCGGAGTGACGTTGTCCCCATCGTTACAGCTGATGCAGACATTCTTAAATTCGGAGTCGGAACATACGATGAAGCTGACGATGCGCTTGACTCTTCCCAACTGATTAAATGGTGACCCGGTGCCCGAAACCAACCTTTGTGAGGAGCTGCGGGGGAAAGACACGAGGGTTCAGATGTATGGGAATTGAAGGAGGGCAGGTGTTTGGGCTTTGGGCTCATGCAACATGCAGTTATTTGTTCACGTTTACTTAAAACATGTTTTATTAACCTAATCGGTTGGAAAAGATTTCTCTTCTTTTCGCAAACTACTGGATTCCCTGGATCGGTGGGCCCCGTCACTACGTCTATAAGCCCCTCGTATTCCACCTGTATTTCGACCTCCAGGGTGGACAGCCCGGGCGAGGGTCCTATAGGGCAAGCGGTCCCACCGACCAGAAAGAAAACGATCCTAAAAGTCCGGCGGGTAATCGAGTCTTAACAAGCATTCGATGTAAATTACGGACAAAGGCGACGTCAAAAGTCAAGATCATGTCCGAGGGCTCGACGAAAAGTCGGCATGATTTGGGCGATAGCGTCCACAATTGATCTTGACTTGTCGTCGCTAACGTAATTGGGCATGGAATAATCATTAATCATGATGACTCGGTGTCAATGAGGAGTCGTGTATAATTTGTGCGCCGATCGGCCGAAGTCAAGGCGCCTGGTCAATATCTTGGTAAAAGTCTCGTGCGGAAAACCGGCGTAACTTCGACCGATTAGGGTCCCCGAAAGATATTGAGTCGGTATGCCGGCAAAGGCTTGAAAGGAAAGGTCTATACACGGACGGGGCATGACACGGACTTCGGACTAAAACCAACCGGGTCTCGAACAAAGTATGTCACGGACAAGTGCGTGGTCGACACGAGGCTCCGTGGGATGTTTGGGTAGTCCTGTGCTCGTCCGAGAGGCGTAATAAGACCAAACGGGCCGCGACAAGGATTTCCCGGGTTAGGGACGTAGTGTGCGTGTACGGTCACGTGCGCGTAGTGTGCAAACGTCCCCATCTTCTTTTACGAGTAAAATAGAGATTTTTTATGTGTCTTAAAAAGGCATGATGCATGATTTTTTTTTTGAAAATTTTCTTTTTTTTTTGAAAAATTTTTGAAATTTTTGAAATTTTGAAATTTTTTTGAAATTTTTTTTTTGAAAATTAATGAACACATAAGTACATAATCGCAAAAATTCCAACGGAGTTAGGGGACATGATTTCCGACAGTCAAAATTTTGACTTTTTTCCGAGGCGGCCAAAAACAAGACACGAAAATGTGCAAAAATCAACACACACAAAACAAAGGATTTCATAGAATGTGGCAGGATCGGAAGCTTTGAGCCCTCAAAAGTTTTTCTCTTTTTTTTGAAAAGATAAAACTTGTTTGTCCTCAGCCGGAGTCGCCACTCGTGATGTACCCGCGATTTTTGAAATCAAACGGAGTCGCCACGCCATTTTTGTTTTAAGGGCCAAAACTTTGAAAAATGCCCGATATTAGAGATTTGGGTTCGAGAGGTCACAGTTACACAGGGAAGGACGTTAGTGTGCACACCGGCGCGGCCTCGCAAAACGAGTCTCTCCAAACATTTGAAATCCTTTGTTGTGTTTGTGTGTGTGTGTGTGTGTGTGTGTTTGACCAAAATGAGTTGAAACTGAGAAAAACAAAAATGGGGAACTCTTTATAAGAACTTTGAACAATCCCCAAGATTTTTGGTATGATTTTTGGATTGAATCTTGGCACTCAAAAGATTTTTGGATCTGAAAAGCAATTCTGCCAGGAATGAAAAAAGGCAGTTGACCCTTGACTTTGAAATGGACTTAAAGGCTTCAAAACCTCAGAATCTGGGGAAAGTCCAAGAATAAAAGTTGCTTAAAACACCCTAAATAGGGTTTCTGAAAAGGAAATTTACATTTTTGAAGTAATTTAAGGGGTCAAAACCTTCTGGAAATCTCAGATGTGAAATCTGGATTTCCAGAAGCTGATTGACTGGACTGTAGAGGAAAAAATGGAAAAAGGATTTTATACTCACTCAAAAAATAAAAATGAAAATATTTCTGGAAAGCTCTGGATGTTGGCTACAAAAAATTATTTTGTAGTCAACACCCAATTTCAAGTTTTACTGGGTCCAAAAAATAAGAAAATGGACTGAGATCTCAAAACAATGCTACTGGACAGCAAGATGTTCTTGAAAGAAAATATGACTTTAAGAGAATTGCAGTTATGTTCACACCAGTTTTAAGTCCTGAGACTTGATACCACTACTTTTTTTTAAGTGGTTATCATATTCAAGTCATCTTTTAAGAAATTTATAAGAGTTAAACATGTCCTTTGCAAAGGGAAAGGGGATATTTCCTAAAGATGAAATTTAAAGAGAAAAACAACTAAAGATTTAAAATGTGGACCATTT